>SPJY01011861.1:1548684-1673104 GCA_005191435.1 Raddia distichophylla | reverse complement strand
ACTCCCTCGGCCCCCCGCCTGTAGCCGACGCTGAGCTGCTGCGCGTAGGGTGTGCCGTTACCCTCCGCAATGGATCTTCCATTTCCTTCTGGGAGGACCGCTGGCTTGATGGTGTGTCACCCAAAGAGCTTGCGCCGCAGCTTTTCGAGATCTCCACTAGAAAGGGTCGTCTAGTCAGCGACGCGCTCCTCAACTGCAATTGGATTCTCGACCTCCGCCGCAACATGAGTCTGCAATTGGTTCCCCAGCTCATCCGCCTGCTTACTCGGCTAAACCAGTTAGAGCCCCTCGCTCAGGATGATGATATCGTCTCCTGGCGTTTCTCCGGGAACGGAGCTTTCTCGGTCAAATCGGCGTACATCCTGCAATTCAACGGACGATGCCCGACTCCTACCCTACACAAGCTTTGGAAGACCTGGGCACCATCCAAATGCAAGTTCTTCACCTGGCTACTCCTGCGCATGCGGGTGTGGACCGCGGACGCCCTTTTGCGCAATCACCTACCCAACAACTATTTCTGCCCGCTTTGTTGGAGGAATCTGGAAACACCAGAGCATCTCTTTATCCAGTGCGACTTCAGCTCCTTCGTCTGGTCGGGCGTAGCAGCTGCTCTCAACATACCTGGCCTCAACCCGGCAAGTTGGCGTGCTACTGCATCCCTACCACTTTGGTGGGAGATTGACGCGGCTCCGTCCTCTTCTCTGCGCGCGGCGCTCTCCGTCGTCATCGCGACCATTTGGCACATTTGGCTCGAGCGGAACAATCGCATTTTCCGCTCTTTAGAGCGTTCAAAGGACGTCTGCCTACGGCTCCTCCTCGACGAGCTGCAGCTTTGGGTGGCTGCAGGAGCGCGTTTTGTAATACCTTAATTTTTGTTAGCCCTCTGGGGGGGGAGGGCTTTGTAACCCCCCAACAAAATTTTGTAACTCCTCGCTTATAATGAATGGCAGCTCTCCTGCCCTTTCAAAAAAAGAAATCGGCCCCTCCCCCCAAGGGCCGTCGTACATTTAGTTAACTAATTACAAAGGGCGATGCTACGCGTCGGGCACCCGATCGGCGTCGGACGCTCGCGCGCCCTAGCTTCCCATGCCCAGGTTATTGCGTAATTATGGGCCCACGCAAATGCATGCTGTGCATGTTGCGCCCTCCTCAACACCGCAACATGCATGTAGTGGGTCCCATGCGATTTTTTTTTTGTGGAGGGAAAAAGTGACAAAATTGGATTGCGAAAGGCCTGGGAGACTGGCTCGATCGTCCCGGCCAACCAAGCCACGAGTTCGGGCAAGTTCTGGACGGTGAAACACGCGTGTCCGATATCCGAAGCCAAAAAATCGAACGCTTTCCGACATGCGATTTTTGAAGAAAAAACATGACACTGACCTTGATAGCATTAAAACAAGGAGGATATGTTTGGTGAAACACGATGAAACATTGATGAACATGACGAAACATGGCCCTAATAAACTACAGAACATGGCATGTTCTAGCATGTTTCCACATGTTTCTATTTGTTTTTCAAATAACAAATGCTGCCTAGATCTAGATCTGAGGATTATGGGCCCACGCAAATGCATGCTGTGCATGTTGCGCCCTCCTCAACACCGCAACATGCATGTAGTGGGTCCCATGCGATATTGGAGAGAGAAAGGAGCAATCAAAACATATATAAACATGGTTATGGTACGATGAAACATGACACACACTATTGAAAAAAATCATGTCCACGGATTTTTTTTGAAAAAATTTCGTATGCATGCACAGCTACGTTTTCCTGTGACGCGTGATTAGCACGTAACTAATAACCGCATGCGCGTGGTTAGCGCGCAGCCGGGGTGCACTCGCCGTGTAGCGTGTGTGTGCTGGGTGCGTGACGCGCAGCGTCTGATCGGCGTCGGGCTGTTCGGCAGCCCGATGGCTAGCAATTCCGAATTACAAAATGTGCACCCGTGGTTGCCCAGATGCGCAGGTCATCTAATAGGAGCTGGAGAAAGACAGATCTAGGACGATTGTCTTGCCGAAAAATCCGGTTGTTGCGTTCAAAGCAAGTGATTTTTGGTCTCGAAAAAAAAAAAAGCAAGCGAGTGATTTGCGTGCGAGAAATATATTCCAAAAATCCAAAGAGACTTTCCTGCAAGCGCCAAGCAGGCTTGTGCCGCCGCTATTATCGTAAGATTTGCGAGTGCTTTTCCTCCATGGATCGCAAGCTTGCTTGCTTGCGGGGTGGATGAGCATGCCTAGTCACGGTCATGCTCGCCAGAAGCAAAGTGCCAGCAAGCTTACGATGACGTGGACATATAGGTCGGAGCGTTCAATTCTCACACGTGGCCTCGTCTTCATCATCTATGAATCAGACAGATATACTTCGAGTTTTGAGAAGGTAGTGTATAATTTGCCCGGTATTTTTTGTTTGTCATGAGAGTAAGGAATAATTCATTCGTATTTAACAATCCTTGTACGGTGAGATTCTCGGCTAACACCAAATAAACAATGAGGTTTTGATGGACTTAACTGCAACAAAACATGTGAAGTAAACTACACTCTTTTTGTCAGCACCAACAACCTCGCCACCCCCAAGCTCAATACTATTAGATGTCTTTTGTTTACCACCTTCATTCATGTGGTCAGTTCTGCGAGCTCATATCCGTCTAGCTAACGCTCCAACCTTGAAGACCAGATTGTTTCAGCTCTAACGCCCGCCCTTTGGGGAATCCTCTATCAACTCTACCAACCACACCTGATTTCAGGGTAGCATTGCCTCTGGTCACGCAAGAAGTATCTATAAAGTGCATGCTGAGAACAAGTGCAATTTTTCCCCTAGACTCTTTGTCATGGCAAAATTAACATCGTTGATGTCCTAGATGCCGAAGGATGATTGCACCATCCCGTTTTGCGCCCTTTGCCACAACCAACCAGAGACAATCGATCGCCTTGTATCTAATGCCCTTACTCCCTTGAGTTTTGTGGAATGATGCTCTTCGCCCGGTCTATGACTCCATCGCATGGAGAAACAACACATTCGTCCTTCAACCAGTGGTGGTACGAGGCGTTGACTTTTGGTGAAAGGGCTTGACGAAACTTCGACGATGTTGTTATCTACACAATCTAGAATATTTGAAAAGAGAGAAACCGCCACATCTTCTAAATGCGGGACAACACCTTAACTAGGTTGCTGTGAATACCAGAGAGGATATATGTTTTGTTGGAGGACAGCAGCCCTTAACCCAGGTAGCACATAATAGACCTCTCCCCGTTCTTCCCCTTTGTTTCTCCTTTTGTACAGTTTTTTTCTCGCTATCTTATGTTGTGTTTCTTTGGGCGGTTATATTATAATCTGAAAATGTTGTAGTGTTTTTATAGAAGATTTAAAGAGCCAAAAAAATATAAAAAATATTTTTGAGATCTTTGAGACAAATTGTGCAAAGTTTCGAAAAAAAATATAAAATATTTCAAAATATAACCGGTACAAAAATGATAAATTTTAAGCTGCAGCTTATAATCTGATTATAAGCTGAAAGAAACAGAGCCTTAATGTAACGGTGGCGCTACTATCCTTTATCGCTAAATAAACAAGAGTAGTCGTGGGCAGCATTTAAACCTGTCGTAGCCGCAAACAAGGGCGTCGTTTGTTTCGGCTTTGCGTTGCGTCGCGTCGCCCGCGAGCGTGCGCGCCGCGCGTTCAAACCACGCGAACGCAACGCGACGCGACGCGGGCGAACGCCGAAGCTACTAGCCTCCATTAAGGATTGTTGTTACACCAACGCCAGCAACGTTGGAGCTTTGCTGGAACACAAGTCAAAACCTGGCCCTTTCTTCGATCTGTATGAGACCTGGTGCTGTACGATAATTTTATGAAAATCTTTCTTCTCAACTTCTGTCGTGGCATTTAATCCTTCCACCGGGTTCAAAAACAATCTCTCTAAAATAAGGCTGGAGTATAACACTGTTGAGGGAATGATATAGTGAACTGTCGAGATTGCGATTGAATAACACTGACAAGTAATAACTGCTCCAGTACTAGGAAGAGAGAAGACAAAACCTACATTCACAACGGAGGAGGAGGAGCGTGACGTGAGGCAAGCAACATGTGATTTTAGCAGTAATTAAGAGGGGGCTTTATATATGGTGTAACTAGCATTTGATGGACAGTTCTTTGTGGGGGAGGAGGAAAAATTGATGGGATGATATCAGTGGTGGATACTTTTAGGGAGATAGCCGCATATGATTCAGTAGTTATCTATCACTCAACGTAGTTTCTTTTAACCGTATAGATAGAAACTAGAAACTATTGAGAATAAAAAAGAGATATCTGAAAAGACCACGTTTTAATCAAGGTACACCGAGTCTCACCGACGGGCTTACTCGATCATGCTCGAGTAGCTGATCAGATGTACTCACTCGTTCCAAATTTTAGATCATGTTCTTTTGAGCTAATCTGAACGGCTGAACAGCTAAACGACTAAAATGACTGAATTTCGAGAACTTCTCGAGATAGCCTTGAGATTCGAATCCATTTCATTTGACTTGCTTTTTATAAAGCGTTAGGACCCATCTTCAAAATGGCAAAAAAAAAAACGAACCTAAAAAACTCAAAACATGTATCTTTTCAGAACGTAGATAAGTCGATAAGTCGTTAAGCTGTTAAGCCGTTAAGCTGAAAAGAACATGACCTTAGTTCATTGTTGACTTTTAGAGACGTTTTTTAACCATTCGTCTTATTCAAAAAAATAGTACAAACATGCAAAAATATAAGTCATGCTTAAAATATATTTAATGATAAAACAAATCACAACAAAATAAATAATTTTTACATATATTTTTTGAACAAGACGAATGGTCAAATAGAATATCCATAAGTCGAAAGTGAATTATTCCCTCCAGTCACGAAAAGAAATCGCCGTTGACTTTTGCACACATATTTGACTATTCGTCTTATTCAATTTTTTTTATAAATATATAAAAATATAAGTCGTACTTAAAATATATTTAATAATAAACTAAATCACAACAAAATAAATGATATTAACATAACTTTTTTGAATAAAACGAATGGTCAAAGATGTCTACAAAACTCAACAGCGACTTATTTTTGTGACCGGAGGTAGAACAATTTGAAACGGAGGGAGTATGTGCTACGTGGAGGCTTGATAACCAGACGCTCTGCCCGGACGTGGCAGAGAACACGATATATAGAATTAGAACGCAGCTTGCATGAATGATCCGTCGCATGCAGCTGCACTCGTGAGTCGTGATACCCATGTTCTATATAGAACGCAAAGAAACTCGAGCTCCTTTTGCGTATCGAACTGGCAACTACATCAATCAACAACGGCTTAATTGTCGTCATCGACGGAGAGGTGATCGATGCAGAGCCGTGCGTAGCTGCGCAAACATGTGGACCAGTACCAATCCAAAGTCTCCAGTGTGTGTACATCAGAGCACACCATACGCAATCGGAGGTCTCGCATGCGGTGTGGTGAGACCATCTCCGGCAGGTCCGTAAAATATTGTTTATTTGATTTTTTTTTCTGAAATAGATGATCTGTTTAAATCTTTTATAAGATGTGATCATATAGCTTAAAAAGTGTGAAATAAATCTATCTATTGTATAACTAAGACGAGCTTTAGGGATCGGACGTCCGATCCATTGGACCGATGACGTCACCATGACGTCATCGATTGTAGCCACAAATATACATTATATTTCACAAATATACATTATAATTAAATAAATATGTTATTTATTAAAAAATATATATAGAAATACATATACTGAATTACATAAATACATTACGTTAGCGAACCGAACCAGGTCGGCCCGACGGACCGAGGTGCCGGCCTAGATTCGGTTCGGTTCACCGCACCGAGCCGGCCCGTTTCATGAAAAGTATGAACCGGCCCGGTTCGGTTCGGACGGACAGGCCCATATGGCCAGCACTGCGCTTACCTTGTCACGTACCTTGTGGTCTGGTATGGGCTCGGTCTAGATACCACCATGGCCGGCGCCCATAGCCCAGCCCACCTGCTCCCTGAATAAACGCCCACCCTACGCCGCCGTCTTGCTCTTTGGTGTTAACACCGCCGGCCGCCGCCCAGGACCAGTCTGACCCAAGCCGCGTGACGAGTGCATCCACCATGGTGGCCTTCGCCGCCTCCTCCTCCGGCGATTGCTCGTTCGACGCCCTACCCTTCCTTGCCGCAGCCAAGGCCTCCTTGCCGTGCTCACGGAGAAGGCCGCGCTCCTGCTTCAGTCATAGCATCTTGTCGTCAGGGCGCACGGCTCCAGTGGACTGTTCCGCCGCCATCGGCAGGAGGAGGTGAGGTAGCTGCTCGTGTGTGTCTTTTTACTACGGAGTCAAATAGTGTTATCGCGCAGTATACTTTGCTTCATTACGTGTTAGTGATTAGCTCTGTTGTGCTCTACTTGTTAGTGGATGTCCTTGCGTTTGATTAATTCGAACCATTGCGTTGGCTATGAGGTTGGACTAACTATAGCAGAATTATAAGCCATTCCAATGGTTTTGTGCTGCACAAGCTTGTTCCATGTTCATCTGCAAAGGAAACTGAACACAATTTGTTCCTTAGAAAGGTCCACCATTTGTGGGGGCTTCCTTTAATTGCTGAAAGAAGCTTCAGCTGAATTGGAGATAACTGATAACTGACAGTAAATTTGTGGTAGCCAAGGATTCTATCGTGTCTGCCTGTCTAACAATGATCATGGTGGTGCCTGAATTCTGATTGCATCTCTTGCATGCAACAGGTGCGAGTGCTTTGATCTCCATCAGCAGATGGTTCCTTTTGCGGAATCATGGGCTTGGCAGCAGTCCATTGTTACAAGGAGGAAAGGGTTGGTAGACCGAGAAGATCACTCGGACACCGTAATTGCGCTGCAACACCCACCAGTTTATACATTGGGCACTGGCAGCACGGAGGACCACCTCCATTTTAATGTCAAGGATTCTCCTTTTGAGATTCATCGTATTGACCGTGGTGGGAAAGTGACATATCATGGCCCTGGTCAGGTATTTACCGTTTGCCCTCTTTTTGTACCGCATGTTCACATTTTTGTTTTTCTAACTAGTGTCACGTTTCTTGATTCTCTGCTTATTGTTTCCAATTTGGTTATCTGGTTCTTAGCTAGTTAAATTGAAGTACATATATAGTCAAAGCCAGAATAAAGATCCTTATTTTCGTCATATATATCATATTACATGTTCAATCACCCTCATAATCCTTTTGCTATTATGTATGGACAGTTGGACACTACATAAGTGCATATGCTTGCTTCTCACAACATTTTGTTTCATTAGCTTGTTATCTATCCTATTCTCAATTTGTGGTATCACAAAATGGATCTCCATTGGTATATTCGGTCACTTGAAGAGGTCATCATCCATGCCCTTCAGTCCGCATTTTCTATCAAGGAGTCAAGGATAGAGGGCCTCACAGGTGTCTGGGTTGGTATGCTCCTATCCTTTAGAAATTGTGAAGTGTTTTATCATGTTTTCAGCTTTTTTTTTGAGCAAGCATGTTTTCAGTTGTTGCCTTTCACATGTCTTTAGTGTTCAGAAAAGTTAATGATGCAGTGAGATATCACCGTGTTTTGCTAGTATATCTCATGTATTTCCTTTTTAGGGAATCAGAAAATTGCAGCAATTGGAATTCATGTCTCTCGATGGATCACTTACCATGGTCTAGCACTAAATGTCACAACTGATTTAACCCCGTTTCAACTTATTGTTCCCTGTGGTATAAAGGACCGTGGTGTTGGGAGCATTAAGGAGATATTACAGAAGGCTTCCAATGGAAGAGAAATTGATGAAACAGTATTGATGGATATAGTTTATAATTCCTTGATCAAAGAGTTTGCTGAAGTTTTCCGACTATCTCTAGACCTCATACAACCATTTTGATTAACTGCTGAATATTTTATTGGATTCTTAAAACTGATAGTTTTTTTTGAAGCAAGGCAAAAGAATTGCCATGTATTAAATAAAAGAGAGAGAGTTACAAGGAATAATCGCAATACTGATAGTGGAATAATCGAAATGCATTGAAGGATGGAATTCACGTTACATACATTCATACAGATAGACAAACGTACAGACACACACACACACACTCACTTCAATCCAACAGTGGCAAAGCTACCGATCCTTCTGTGATTGATTTCAAGCCTTTTCTTCAGCTGCAAATCGGGCACATGATTCAGCTTGGCGAGGTGATACGTTGAGATGTGGTACAGATGGCAAATTCAAAGTGGACCTTCTGTCTTGTTTCAACACCTGGCGTTGCCGTTGCCGTGCTTCCAACTCACGTTGTTTTTTTTTAAAAAAAATATAAGAAGTGCCAGAAGGGCGATCGCTGGATGATGCCCAGGTCGTTCGTACTGATCAGTAAATAACATAATAAAATAGAAGAGAGAAATCGTCAATGGAGTCTAACTTAGATCGGTTTAATATTTTAGTAAATAAAATAATAAATAAATAAAATAGAAGAGAGAAAAATATAAATGAATATTGAACTGGGCCTTAGCTATCACCGGTGGTGTTCTAACTTAGGACGTCTTATCCACTATTCACACTTTTATTTTACTATTCATTTACATTTCTCTCTACAGTATTATTTGCTATAGGAACAAATGTCCTAAGTTAAAACCCACTTGACATGCCCTTAGAGTTTGACATGTCGTCCTAATGTTGTAGCAAACAAAATAGAAGAGAGAAAAATACAATTAATCGATCTAAGTTAAGGTTGGGTTAGTGATATTCTTCCCTAATTGGAAATGGCCTAAGCCTAGGATCAGTCTGGCCTACATTGATCCAATACCAACCACCAACTCCCTAAAGGGATTTTTTAAATTTTACATATTTATTTATTTAACCCAAGCCACGATCCACAAGCGATAGGCGCCTCATCCGTCAGCGCGAATGCAGCGCGTTGCAACTTGCAAAACATAGCGCTTGCACATATATCTGTCATTCTTGAACAGGGTGATCGTCCATGACATGGGCGATAGGTGTGTCATCTCCCCATGATGTTGATGGATGAGGTGCCTGCCGCCCATGGCTCAGGCGATCGCTTGTGACCCGGGCGACGGGTACCTACATCTGCAAAAAAAAAGCAGGAGGGGCATGTATTCTTCATCAAAACAATAAAACAAAATGTAAAACACACGCAAAAAAAAAAATTCCTGACTTGAAATGGCCAAGCCTCGCCGACGATTGTGACTGACGAATCAGCCCAGCTACCAACGTCGGACGGGAAGTGATTGCCCATGGGCCCAACAGGCTAAAGGCCGCCTAGCCCAGACAAGAATCTGACGAACTCGGCCCAAAAACACCTAGCCGAAACCCCAGCTCCCACCCCACTCACCACTCGTTGGTTTCTCTCCAGCCACCTTGCCTCGCCACCCCCTCTCCGCCGCCGGCGCGCCGCAGCCATGCTCCACCTCGGCCGCGCCCTCCGGAGCTTAGGACCGGCCGCAGCCGATGGGTCCCTCCCACTCCCACTCCAGCTCCTCCTCCTCCACGCGCCGTTCTCCTCTAGGGCGGCGGCGCCGCCGGAGTACGAGATGCCGTCGGTGACGTGGGGCGTGATCCAGGGCCGCAAGGAGCGCCTGGTCTCACGCGTGCTCGCGCTCGACTTCCTCCGCTCCGCCGGCGTCTCCGACCCCGCGGGCGAGCTCGAGGCCGTCGAGCTCCCCTCCTCCCTCGAGGTGCTCCAGGAGCGCCTCGACTTCCTCCTCCGCCTCGGCCTCTCCACCGACGACCTCTCCGCCTACCCGCTCCTCCTCGCCTGCTCCCTCCGCAAGAACATCATCCCCGTCCTCTCCTACCTCGAGAAGCTCGGGGTCACGCGCGCCCGCCTCGCCGCCTTCGTCCGCGCCTACCCCGCATGCCTCCACTCCTCCGTGGCCGCCGATCTCGCCCCCGTCGTCAAGTCACTCCGCGGCCTCGACGTGGACCGCCAGGACATCCCCCGCGTCCTCGAGCGGTTCCCTGACGTCCTCGGGCTCAAGCCGGACGGCACCTTCAGCACCTCCGTCGCCTACCTTGTTGGCATAGTTGGTGTCGCTCCACGCGACATTGGTCCCATGGTGACACAATTCCCTTTTTTCCTTGGCATGCGTGTTGGCACCACCATCAAGCCACTCTGCGAGTACGTCACCTCGACTGGGCTGCCCATGAGAATCCTCGCGAGGATTATTGAGAAGCGGCCATATATTCTCGGCTATGATCTTGAGGAGACGGTCAAACCAAATTGTGAAGCATTGCTGAGCTTCGGTATTCGGAAAGAGGCGCTGCCAGTGGTGATCGCACAGTACCCGTCTATTCTTGGGTTGCCTCTGAAAGCAAAGCTAGCAGCTCAGCTGTACTTCTTCAACTTGAAGCTCAAAATTGATCCCGATGGGTTTGCCCGTTGTGTCGAGAAGTTGCCACAGCTTGTGAGCTTGCATCAGAATGTGATACTGAAGCCTGTGGAGTTCCTCCGTGGACGGGGTATTACCGATGAGGCTGTTGCACGAATGGTGGTCCAGTGCCCGCAGCTTCTTTTGCTGCGGAATGAGTTTATGAAGAACAGTTTTTACTTCTTCAAGAGTGAGATTAAACGGCCAATAAGTGAACTGTTGGATTACCCAGAGTATTTTACCTACAGCTTAGAATCAAGGATCAAGCCTAGGTACATGAGGGTTGCAAGTAAGGGGATTAAATGCACCTTGGATTGGTTTTTGAACTGTAGCGACCAGAGGTTTGAGGAAAGAATGAAAGGGGATTTTATTGAAGGGGATGCTATGGGACCTTCATTTACAATGGGTGGTAAGCTTCAGATGCCTGGTAGCCAGTTGGTGTCCGATGAAGATGATGAGGATAGAGATGATGAGGTGCTTTATAGACGGACTGTCATGATCTAGTGAGTGTGTTCTCTTGTTGCTGCTTTTCTTGCACAATGCTGTTTCACCCTAGCAGTTTGTGAATATTGACGAAATTACAAAATTGACCATTCCTGTTCAGATTTGATAGAAGGTAATCCCAGTGAACTTTCATGACAAGTTTCTGGCAGCATCATACAAGCGAGTTCTAATTTGTTAGTTTTACATGCCAAAGAGTATTTATTATAGCTCTGATAATTTAAAAGAGAATAAAATTATACATCTATAGATAACTGGTAACAATAGCATGCACTCCCAATTAATGATATGGAAGAGCTATCTGATCAATTATATTTTGTTCCAACATAAAAAATACATAATAAATTTTATGTTGTTTCACGCTGCTCTACTGAGCTATTTGAGGCGGCATTATGGCCGGAAAGCAGTTCTCATTTGTGTTTAGTAGAAATTAGTCAAATATTTTCTAAGCATAAATTATTAATTATTGAATTCATTTTTGGTTGGTTGCTTCAGTTATACCATAACCCAGTCAATAGTAGTATAGCACTATTGGTTGTATGCATTTGAAATTGAAATTGGTTAACTTTGCAGGGATCCTCACTAGATGAAAAGGCCTTGGGAATGGATGTTTGATGGAACGTTCCCTTGTCAGGTGGTTGCAGTGCAGGCCTAAGCAAACGCCTAAGCAATTTAGCAACATCTCGAAGGGATTTACACACAAAAAAAAACAAAAAAACAGAGGCACTCAGATACAGCTTTCGATCGCAGATCATTCAAGCCAAGGAGATCAAAGAGTTATTTTAGTAAAAACAGAGATAGTGCTCTAGTGATGAAAATGTTGTTCCACTGAAAGAAATCGTTGATTTCTGCTGTAGCTGATATGTGTTACACTAGGACATCCAGGTCCATGGATCAACACTTGATTATGATATGCAAACCAAGAACATTGGTAGGGCCAATCACAATCTGAATTTGGATGCAACAAGTGATTTCCAAGGCACAATCGGCTCCGTCAGGTACAAGCTTGGTATTGGCCATGGTTGATTGACGAACTATTCCTATCGAGCATCTGGTACAATTTAGGCACATGCAAAAGCAACCAGTGGGTAGCCACGGTGCCTGGCTCCAAGCATCTACATGTTAAGAGCATTCTTGTAGGAAAGTGGCAACAATACAGATGTACAGCTTTCTTTGCATAAGCATCATAGATTTTTTGGTAAGGATGATCAGTGCTCATTGCATTGTAGCATCTTACATCTTAATGCACTTTAGTTCATGCCAATCTTTTATCTCCAATTGGAAGCAAAGGTATATTTGTGGTAGCAGGCTTGATGAGGTACAAGTATTTCACCTGCAGTCTGCATAGACCGAGTTCTTTTTCCTGCGTGTATAGTTCCAATCCAAACCTGCTATGGTTTTTAGGAATGGTATTTTAGTACGTGCATATGCTGTTTTGGGACCTAATTGAACCCATGATACAACTCTAGGGACCTATGATATAATTAACATTTATACTCAAATAATCCGCAGTAGTTGATCTTGACAATTGTTCACATGAGTGCACGTAGTTTGCAGGTCATAGTTGGAGGAATTAGGGCATCTGCAACAATGGCGAGTCATTTAGTAATAAAAAAATAGACATCAGTGTTTCGTCTATGTGGAAGATAGAGGAGGAGCGAGAACTGCTAGCTCCAATCATTTAATTCGTTCTCTTTAACTCAGTTAATTCATGGTTTAGTATTTGCACTGAGACCAAACATCCATAATAGTTAATCATTGAGTCATCAGATTAGAACCGAAATCATTGAGTCATCAGATTAGAACCGAAATCGCATCAAAATCATGACCTAAGCCAGATCTGGAAAGCATAGACCAAAAAGAAGGAAAGTTTCACTGAACGGAAAGTAAAGGGACAAGGAGACGGCAATGAATTCCCCCCTTAACCTCTTCTTTCCATTGTCTAGTGTGAACCATATTTTTGAGAAAAAAATCATCCCTGTCCATTAATCAGGACCATCCTTTGCTCCATGCATGTCGCCATGTGCTTCCGTTGCCGATCAAAGTTGAGATTGCATTGCATTGCCCACAATCCAACCATGCAATGGTCTATTCCTGTCAATGCGGAGGATTTTTTTTTTCTTTTCTGGCGATTCATGCTGATTATTGTTTTGAAGTTTGAACAAGATTAGTTTGATTGCGGTGGATGGATGGGCATTCAGCCTTACAGTTTAGAGCCTGGGACGGCAATCAGCCAGTAGATCTCATGAACCAAGCATAATATAAATATGTCATCAACAGCTCTCAATCAACTCTTTAATTCTCATCCATCTCCCCGGGCAAATGCCGCGTCAACTGGGACACTGTTCGCTCCCCCTCCCCTCTAGGAGGCCTCGTTGTCCTTGACCTCAGCCGCTTCGCTAGAGGTCTCCGTCTCCGCTGGCTCTGGTTAAGCAAGACCTCTTCGGCTCTCTCCTAGGCGGACTCCTTGACTCCTCCCTGCGGCCAGACGCAGACCTCTTTTGCATGGGTTCTTCTGTGCCTCTGCGGGATAGCTCCTCGATTTCCTTTTGGGATGACCCCTGGTTAAACGGACTCGCCCCCAAGATCATAGCGCCACAACTCTACCTTGTCTCTTTCAGGCGTAACCGCTCAGTCCAAGAGGCCCTAACAAATAACTCCTGGCTAGCGGACATCCACGGGCTTACCCCCTAGTTAGTACCAGAGCTCATCTCTTTACTGCGATGCTTGGCTCCCTTCGTCCCAGCAGCAGGCGACACAGACCAATGGGGCTAGCGCTTCATCAGCAACGGTGTTTTCTCCGTCCGATCGGCCTACTGGCTCCAGTTCACCTGCCGCTGCCCCTCCCCCTCTCTTCATGCCGCTTGGAAGCTTTGGGCGCGTTCAAAGTGTAAATTCTTCCTTTGGTTACTCCTGCGGCAGCGTATCTCCACAGCCGATGCATTACAGCGTCGTCACCTCCCAAACGCTTACTTCTGCCAACTCTGCATGCGCAACCTTGAGACCCTTGAGTACCTCTTCATCCAATGCGACTTCGGCCATTTGGTCTCGACTGGCTCTACTCACAAACTCTCCCTCCCTCGACCCATCGTCTTGGAATCAGACCTCTAGCCTCCCAGCTTGGTGGAATGTCGACATTCTCTAGGATAGACCTCCTCGTGGCACACTCTCAATCTTAGCCGCGACCATCTGGGCTCACCGCCCCCGCACCATCTTCCTCCAACAATTGATTGATGAGCTGCGGCTTTGTGTGGCCGCATGAGCCAATTTTGAAATTAATTAGAAAATAGCTTTTTTGATCCCGGGGGGAGGGTACCCATCCCCCTCCTGTAATCTCCTCACTTTTGATTAATAGATGGCAGTTCTCTTGCCCGTTACTCAAAAAAAATTTCTTAATTCTCACCGAATCAGTAATGCGTAATCGGCAGCAAGCTAGCTTAGGGCAGCAAATGAGCAAACAAGCAACGTTTCACTCTATAAAAAGCCTGGCTGCTCGCGTGCTCTCACGCTGCCTGCACATTCACTGATGCACCACGTACGACCACGAGGTCAATAGCGTCCCATTCCCAGCCCAATGCCCAGCTGCTGATGAGACTCGCAGGTTAGCAGCTGCATCACACACACGTACCAGTACCATACATCTATGGCGATGGAAATGCATGGCATTGGCAGGACAAGCTCACGAGGGGGCCAAGAAATGAGACGAAGGGTAGCAATTGCTGCGTGGTCTTGCGCCATTGCCGTGGTGCTAGCTCTCGCGGCACTCGCAGCTGTTGCCGCCAAAAAGCAACAGGAAGCTACATGGAAGCAGGGCAATGTGGCCGCCGCCGTCGTGTCGAGGATCACGACATCGGCGGCGGCGCCGCCGTTGTCGAGCGTGATGAACGTCACGGCCATCTGCTCGTCGACGCCGTACCCGATCGCGTGCGAGACGGCGCTCTCGTCGGCGGTGGCGCGGTCGGCCAAGGACCCGTTCTCGGCGTCCGTGCGGTTCGCGATGACGAGGGCGGCGTCGGCGCGTGAGCTGGCGCGCAACCTCTCGGCGGCGCCGGCGCCGAGGGTGAAGCCCTCCGGGATGGACGACTGCGCCGAGCTGCTCGACATCAGCCTCGACCAGCTCGGCGACGCGCTCGCCGGTGCCGCGGACGCCGCCGGGGTGACCACGTGGCTCAGCGCCGCGCTGACGAACCAGGCGACCTGCGGCGATAGCCTCGCCGCCGTGCCGGCCTCCGATGGCCACGACGCCGTGCGCGCGCGGGTCGCCGCGCTCGCGCAGTTCATCAGCACGGCGCTGGCGCTCCACGCCAAGCTCAACGGCGACGGCGACCTATCGTCTGCCGCCATGCCGCCGCAGCCAAGCCGCCGCCGGACGTTCCCGCCGTGGGTGTCCGAACACGACAGGCGCCTCCTGGAGTCCCCGGCCGGCGGCGTCGCGCCGGACGCCGTGGTGGCGCTGGACGGCAGCGGGACGCACAGAAGCATCGGCGAGGCGATCGCGGCCGTGGCGGCGCCGCCGGTGGGGTCGACCGCGAGCGGCGGCGACGGAGGAGGAGGAGGAGGGAGGAAGGTGATCTACGTGAAGGCCGGGCGGTACGAGGAGAGCGTGAGCATCTCGAGCAAGCAGAAGAACGTGATGCTGGTGGGCGACGGCAAGGGGAAGACGGTCATCGTTGGCCACAAGAGCGCCGCCGACGGCTATACCACCTACGCCTCAGCCACCGTCGGTACGTAAATACGTATCTCACAACACATACAAATTGACAGTGTACGATATACGTTCGTGACACGTACGCGAACGTATACAAACATATTGCACGTACGTACACACGTACACACGATTGTGTATTTGTGTATGTGCAATACGTGGGCGCTCGTAACCACCGATCATTTTAGATTTGTTTCGAATCAATTTTAAAACTTTGTTAATAAGATTCTTTCAAACCATTTTAATTGAATGGATACAAATCATGCATATAAATTTATCTTCAAAAGTGCCTTCATAATATATTTTACGAATCTTATAATAAATTATAATAATAGTTAATGATCAAAGTTATATTTTAAAAACCATGTCACCGTCAAAATTTTGACGGACTCTTGTTATGTAATGGCAATGGCCAGCTAGCTATCATTTCATCATTTGTACGTAGACTCATGTGTTTTTTACACGCTTTCTCCATGCAAACGGATCGATGCGGGCCCAATTAGTTTTGGTCTTATGGCCCAACAATTTTCTTAAGTGCGTATCTCGTGGAGTCTACTACTACTGCTTTTTTACAGGTGGGCTCACGAAATTTTCTTCATTGCAAGTCACTTTACTAGCAAGCACTACATAGCACTACAGTACTGCTAGCTAGCTACTCCTTAAAAATTCTAGAGAAATTCTATGGTACATATAAATGAATATGAATCATTCATTTCTTTCGATTTAATAACTTGACCTTTAATTTTTATACTATGATGCTAGTATGTTTTTTCTGTGGAAACCTCTCTAAATGAATGATTAGATCTGAATTATACTATCGTCCTAACATATTTGCTAATGTGTATCTCAAAAGAAGTCAAAATCTAATAGCTCTGGTTATCTTATAGCAAAGTCCAAAAAATCTCCTAAAAGCTTTTGTAAGTTAAATTTAGCGAACAGATGTAAAGAAATGGTTGCCAATGGATCCCTCTTTCCAAATTCCAATCCCTCACTAAACTGAGGGATCCAGTATCCCATCCACTAAAATGGAATGAGTGGACTTTGCTCTTGATTTAGTGGATGAAAGTTTCCGGAGGCATTTTGGAATGACGACTGGAACAAAGCTTGAGTAGGGAATTCCCTATAGTGCTCTAGGAATTTGTAAATTTAGCCTTAGGGCGAAGCCCTTGGACTTTCACTATTAGGGAAATGACCTTTAGTTTCAGTTGACAACTGACTATAGTCTCGGTTGCCAAACCCTCAACCGGGACATAAGCCCTACTCACGATGTAGAAAATATTTAAAAATATGGTGAACCCAAGACTCGAACCTACAACCTTCTGTCATCACGGGACTCCCCACTTACCCTTCTAACCCACCCACCCAGCCTCGCGTTTTTACTAGACTAGTATATGCATTCTTTCTGAAGTATGCTGAAACAAGGCTCTACTCCCGGTTCGTAACACGAACCGAGACTAAAGTGTGTCCGTGACAACTGACATGTATCCATCTTTCAAAACGCTCTTTTCTTTTGTCTCGGTTCGTGACACATCATAACTAATATGGACGAAAAATCATGCTTTTAGTCTAGTAGCCATGAACCAGGACTGATATAGAAGGTTCGTTCCCTACTAGTATTTCTAAAGCGTCAAGAGAAACTCCCTATTTGTCCAGTATTAATTATGTAGTATCTCCCTAAGTAATATAACAATTACGAACGTCAAGTGCTACTACTGCAAAAACAGCATATGCTGCTTATATTTTGCTTCCCTCTTTTAACTTCGTCCGAAAACCTTTTCCTTTTCCCTCTTGTAAAGTTCAGCATTGAAGAAGAGCCATGTAGAGCTATCTCTCAGCTCTGCATCAACCATGAAAAAGCTTAAAGCAACAGGATGGCGCAATTGCCTCGCTACTACTGCCTGTACCTCCAAATGCAAAGCGGCAAGCAAGCCAAAGATGCCAATGGCCGTAGTCGGTTCGATCTGGTCGCTAGATACACCCTCTTTTCCTAGACTTTATCACCATCTCAAATCACAGAATGCAAGACGATAGCGATGGCTCACTTGCCAATGCCATTGGCACTACACCTTTTCTTCTTCTTCTCCTTCTCCTTCTCTTTCAGCTGTGCAGCCATTGAGCAACTATCTGTGTGTTACAGCTGCCATGGGCTCGGGCTTCGTGGCGAAGGGCCTGACCATCGTGAACAGTGCTGGGCCGGGGAAGGGCCAGGCCGTGGCCCTGCGGGTCGGCGGCGACCTGTCGGTGGTGTACCAGTGCGGCATCGAGGCCCACCAGGACACGCTCTACGCCCACTCCAACCGGCAGTTCTACGCCGACGACGACATCTCTGGCACGGTGGACTTCATCTTCGGCAACGCGGCGGTGGTCATCCAGAGCTGCGACATCCGGCCCAGGAGGCCCGGCCCAGGCCAGACGGACACCATCACGGCCCAGGGCCGGACCGACCCGAACCAGAACACCGGGATCTCCATCCACCGGTGCCGTATCACCGGCGCGCCCGATCTCGGCGGCACGCCGGTGTATCTGGGCCGTCCGTGGCAGAGGTACTCGCGGACGGTCGTGATGGAGAGCTTCCTGGACCGTTCGATCGCGCCGCGCGGGTGGCTGGAATGGTCGGGCCGCTTCGCCCTGGACACGCTCTACTACGGGGAGTACCGCAACACCGGGCCCGGCGCGGCGACACGTGGGCGCGTGACGTGGCGCGGCGTGCACCCGTCGCTGTCCACCGTGGACGCCACGAGGTTCACCGTGGCGAGCTTCATCCTGGGGGACTCGTGGCTGCGTGGCACCGGAGTGACCTACACTTCGGGGCTATAATGTTTAGCGATGGTACATTAATTGCGCTGTACCTGACGTGCGTCGTACGTGCTGATGAACCTGGATGATTGTATGGGTAAGGTACATGCTTCATGGGACCAAAGTAAATGCAAGAATGTGCATGGACTCAGGATGTCTTGACAATAAAAGCTACTCCTATCTAGTACTGACCATTGGGGTCCACAACATATATATATGGTGCTTCGCCAATTTGTTCCAGGTTTCACAAAATCGCTTTTTAAAATTTTGGTCGAAATTTACTACTGCAGAAGACCACTAAACCGCTCGGAAGCTGCTGAAAAAGGTCTAAAATTTAGACAAAGTTTGGTCTTAGATATGTTCTCCTTAAGAAGACAGAAGAAATCATGTATATATAATATCGATCATGTGTTGAGAACTTAAGATCAGTGACTCAACTGCAGACTGCGATGCTTCTCATAAATTGGATCCTTTCTATTTTTGAACGGGAAGTAAATTGAATCCTTTCACAAGCACTTAAAAATGCTTTTTTTGTGAAGTAACAGTGAGACCGTTCTTTCATTGATAGGTAGAAGAGTTTAATTACAGAAATGATTCGGCCTGCCAAGGTGGCCGGCCCAGAGAAGGGAGGGAGGAGCAGAATTACATCAATAAACCCAGACGTATTACAAGCTAATCAGATTGCCAACATCTTTAGCTCCCGCCATACTCCAAGCCCGGAGTTCTTCCTTGATAAGATCAACAGGCAATTAAAAATTCTAGTGCTGTTGTACAGATGGACCAGCGTTTCACTTCACCTCACTTTATCAGAAAGAAATGAAGGGTGAATGTGATCAAGAAGCTATAGTCTATAGGTATGACGTAACCGAGAGAGCTCGGCTTATTGCCGTTCTTATTCTTACACGGCTGAATTCCAGACAGCCAACTCTTGGGTGGTCACATGGCATCAGCTCCTCCTCTTCAGAGCTTCCTCTGATCCTTCTTAGGCTGCAGCTGGACATCTATGTCCTCAGATACTCGGAGCGTCGACAGCTCAATGAAATCGGTGATCTGAATCCCCACAGGCCTGCATCATCGCATTTCCAGAACACCAAAAAGGAGGCCTAATCAGATCAGACGGCTCTTTCATCTCAAATCTTTTCTTGCAATCGAGATGAGATCGAAGTAAAGTGAAATTCTCGAGATGCTGCTAGTACTGTGGCTTGCTAGTTGCTACCATGGGAAGCAGGCCTTCTCCGGCAGCCGCATCTCCAGCCTTGGCCCCTCGTCGTACCCTTCGCAGACCACCTCCCCCTCCTCGTCTCTGTAGCACACCACCCCTCTCACCTGGTCTTCAAACACCTGACACCAACCGCAGCTAGCATCACACACGCTCCAACCAACTTGGCACTAGGGATAGATTCACTCGATTTCAATATTAATTTCATGCATGTATGGCTTGATCTGAAACCATGGTGGCCATTCATGCAGCACAGCAGCGTGTGTGTGATCATAGATGAGAGACTGATGAGATGAACTTAATTACCGTCTTGACAGAGGTTGCAGGTGGTTTGGAGAGGCGAGCATTGCAGTTGCGGCTGGCAAGAGCTGCCTTCCTGCTTGTGCCAAACCTTGCGATGGGGATGGAGGTTGGGTGAACATGGCAAGGGCTCCTGACCGCCGCCATTTTCCGTTCTTGGGGAGAGGCCTTGCTGGTTTTGGAGGGGGGTGCAGGGAGATGGCTGGTGAGCTGGTTACCACAGGGGCGGGCTTTTCAAGGATGATTCCATTGCGGCTTGACCTGATCAGCTGATCTGGTGCCTGGTCTATTGTTGTGTGTTTGTACTGGTTTGTTGGTTGCTGCTGAACAAAGATGGAATTTTTATATGCGTTGCTGCTATGTCCACAAGCAATGCCCACAGGTCCTAAATATGAGCACTGAGCAGGGTTAGGGCACTTTGTTTGATTTTTTTTTAAAAAATAAGGAGCAGAAGCATTTTTTAAGGGTTAGAATTACAGTTTTTTTTTAAAAAAAGACGTGACAATTAACTAGGAATGACGTGAAAAATATTTTTAAGATGAGGAACATTCAGAGATTGACACGGCTTCGATTGGGCGTCTGAAACTTAGCAGTGACATTCTAAGGCTCAAATAGAGTTGACACTGTACTTGATTAGTGTAATGTCAGCTTATCTTGCGTCCTTTTGGGCTAGTGGGCCCAGTACATCCCATCATACCATTATCCTCTTAGTTATTAAATACTATCTTTTCTTTAACGCGGAGAACCGACACACCCTTATCCGGTGATGTGGTACTGGTAGTCTGGTACACTTGACGAAACAAATAGATTTCTGCTGACAATAGCGATCAAATGGCCGAATATCTTGTTTTAAACATTTCCGCAATTGACACTAAAAGTAATTACCATTAATAATACCTACTAGCCAAAGCACTCATGCATTGCTTTTAAAAATTTTGATCAAGGCCGTCGTGCTTTCCAACAGATAAGAGTATTTATTATATTATTTCTATTACGCCTATTCAACATGTTAGCTTCCAAAAATACCACACACTAAATATTAAAAGTAGACCACCAAAGGAAGGTATAACTACACAAACCTTTTTAATAGTAGATAATTACATATTTTTACTATAAATATAGGTAAACAATAGGCTTTCCATATCATGGTAGTTTTATCTACATTCCTGCTAATCGGCATAGTTACACTGCTGGCGAGGCATAAATCTCCTGTCGGACACTATTTGCACAGAATTGCCGAGTTACAAGGATAGGTCCTGGTTAATTTACTGTTAGTAATATTTTTAGAGCTGGACTCTAATATGACATTGGAAGGTCGTCCGTGCTTACATCTACATGTCTCTTCTGCAGCAGGGTTTCAGGCCGCAGCATCTCGTCCCGTCCACTGAAAAATGCACCACCTCCTTGCCTACATGTTTCCGACCCATTCCATCACCTCTTGGACCAGATGCCCAAGCAGAATACAGCGACTGTATGGCCTCTTCTGACAACCCGTTCCCGCTGAGGTCGAGCACCTTCAGCTGCTTTGCTAAAATGAGGGCCTGTGAGAGTTCTTGGATGACCAGACAACCGGAATAGGAATTTCTCTGGCATGAGCTTGCACAGAGATCTGATGCTGCATGCTGGTCCTCATCGACTGCTTCATCTTCGCTATCCGCCACCTGCATCTTCTCAAGATCTACATCTCCTGGGGCCGTGCTATTGATTGCTTCAGCGTTATCAAGCTGTCTATGCTCAGTACTTGCCGCCGATACATCCTGCATGTCCTCGTACTGCGGTGTTCTCTCTAGTGCCAAGTTTGTGTTCTCAGCCATGCGCAGCTCCTCTAATTGATCACTTCCTGAAAGTAGTAGAAGATCATGAGTTTGTTTTGATGCAGAAGCTGTTGTTTTGATGTGATTGTTAGTTTGTTACTCACCTGCTAATGCCTGAATAATACGAACAATGCCACCAAGCCCGAGATTGCATCTGTCAAGGGTGAGAGATCTGAGGCTGCTTTGGGAATTCGCAAGTAGTGCCCCAACAAAATTACATCCCTGCACCGGACAACTTAACTGATCATGGCTAACACATTGAATGTACCCCCTTTTTAAAAAAATGCATATATCAAAGTATAAGAGAATAAGAAGCAAACCTCCAGGTTAATGGAATTTCCACCCAGGTTCAAGTCAAGAATATTGATTCGAGACAGATTTGAACAAATGTGTGAGAAGTCTGGAGTTGCAAGGCCACAATTAGACAAATCCAACCTCAGCAATTCTTGAGATGCACGAGACAATGCCTCAGTAAGTCTAATTGTTCCTTCCTGCAGAAAGAGTTGCATTGATAAGACAATGTGTCCCTTATGTACAAGTTGCAAAGAGTAACCATTTGTTCGAAGCAAACCGAACTCACTGGTCCCATGGAAGTTCCACCTAGCAGAAATCCGGATAAGCATGAGGATTGTGCAAGTAGACACAGCTTATCAACCATTAACTTATTCAATTTTAAACCAGTGAGGCTTAGTTCTGAGAACCTGGAGTGATGAAATGTAAGGCGGTTTATTATTTCACAACTCATAGCAATCAACAGTAATGGAACAATGTCTGCTGACCTTTTCAGAGAAGCAAGTTTGGAGAGAAGGTTAAGCATTGTGTTGCCAGAAATTGGATTGTTCTTTCCTGTCAAAGGGGGAATCTTGTAACTTAATTAATTAAGATATTTTTACATGAACATGGCTAATGGTTTCAGGTATATATACAAAGCAGCTGCAACAAAAGTACCTAAGGAGAGATGTGAAAGGACCGACCCTTCATTTAGTGCATCTGCTATCTTCTGAACTGTTCTGGATGTGATAGAACACTGCTCAACACTTAAGCTATATAGTGCTGCCACAAAAGAGAAAGGTCCAAAGGATACAAATTTAAAGGGCGAGTAAAGCCTGATAACATTAAATTGAAAAATGGACGGGCAAAAAGTTGGATGCAGAAGTATCATCTGTCGCATCCTAATGCCAGAGGCCTAGAGTTCCTACAATCTAAAAAAATGCATATGCACTACTAAAGTACTGAGAATTACATAATATATACCTTTGCACTTCTGCAAGATTGTGAAAAGGTAAGAACTACATCCGTCCGTGAGGCGATTACCAGACAGATTAAGCACTTCCAACCGATCAGTCATAACAGCACATTCACATATCTGATCATCAGTAAAATAAGAACGCATTAAAGTGATCTTAATTTCTCAAATAAAAATAATGATAAGAGAGATCCACATAAAACCGATTCTCGACTGGCTTCTGTGAGCCATTTCACAAGAGTACCCAAGGTCCTCATTGCTAAACTCTAAACAGAATAGAGTTAGATCTTAAAAGTATGTTATATTATTATACACTATACTCTCTGTTTTTTTCTTCTGTTTGACGCATTTGACTTTTGGACATGACTTTGACCATTCGTCTTATTCAAAATTTTAGTGTAAACATGCAAAAAAATAAGTCATGTTTAAACTTTAAAGTACCTTTATTGATAAAACAAATCACAATGAAATAAATGATATTTACATAATTTTTTTGAATAAGACGAATGGTCAAAGACGTGTCCATAAGTCAAAGGCGTCAAACAAAAAAGAACGAAGTGAGTACATACTAATACAGCAGCATATTCTAGTATTCCACAAAAAATTATGAACAAGGCGACATTAATATGTAAACCATCCCAATGTATTTCTTATGGCGTAATTCAAGTTGATAGTGTATATAATTAGCATATAGCCAAACATGTATTGTTAGATATAATCTTGACATCTACTACAAGATTGTAGAAGGAGTAGCTAATTGGTAGCTATATGTAAGCCAAGCTTGATGACTAGTTTAATGAATACTACAGCTGTAATATAGTGAGCCTCAATTGCTTCCTAAGTGAACATTAGTGTGAGAGTTTTGTTTACTGTTCGTGTGAGCTCTTTAGACCAACATGTGTTTCCCTCATCTATTATGAAAGGATACTTTAATAAAGGTTTCTGGAATAGCCAAAAAAAAAAACCTGAAATAAAGCAGTTGGCCCAAATCGATTACAATGTAAATCCAGTGTCAGGCCACCGTATGTTTGGCGTGATGAAGCAAATATCTGTTGAAGCCTCTCAATTGTTTTGTTTCCTGGAATTTATAAACGCCCAATGTTACAAAGATCTAAAGGCACTACCATTTAGCTGAAACTGGTTCCCTAACAATGCTGCCAAGATCTTCAAACATAAAACTAAGGTACATTGGAAACAATCAGAAAAAATAGAAAAAGATACCTAGCATATTATGAGAAAGATCCAGCACAGCTATTGTTTTATGTGATCTTAGGGCATCAAGAAAAGGTGTAATTGACAGGTCTTGAAGTCCACAATCAGACACAATGACTTCATCTTCAGAAACCTATCAGAAAACACAAGACACAAACATATTTGGCTTTCCGAAGTTAATTAGACCTTCTTTGTGACATTATCATTCAAATATAAGTAAAAAATAACTAATAAACTTACTTCAAGATTATATAGCATTTTCAGTAGCTTCTTGTTTGGTGCTTCTGATAACTTTGTGCAGAAATCAACATACAACTTCATCAGCTGCTTTGGCACCCAATCTTTATCAAAAAACATGGTATATCAGATGAGATGTTAGCTGATCAAAAACATGGATTTATGTTTCAATATGATGCTTTGGTGTGCAACAGAAAAAAAATTGTACATGAAATCAAGCATTATAACAGCACGAAGTAAAGATAATAGCACGAAAAATAAAAAAACCACATTATAATATTGTATTGAGCACAGTCATCAAATTAATGTCCTTAATTCTATACCAAGAACAATGCCAAATTAAGATGATTCCAGCGACCAATATGTCCTGGTATTTGAGGCAGAGTAGCAGTCCTAAATGGAGAGTTGAGTGCAATGCACACATACCATTAATAACAGCATCAATGCATTTCTGCTCAGAAGATAGTTTATCAATATATTCTCTTAATTCTGCGCCATCAAGGACCTTCCCACAAAACTTGAGGTCCCCAATAATAGGCAACAAACCTAGGAAAGTAAAGATAAATGTAAACTAAGATAGCAAAGGACAAAAAAGAATAAGAGGTTCCCTAGCGATATGAAAGTGTAAAAGACGCATGAACTGAACCAGCACAAAATTTGTCGTCGTTACAGTGATACAGGATTCTTGGACAAAAGGCTAACATGCCTAATACATCAAGTTAGGTACAGAACCTATGAATATGATTGGCAAGCATGCATTTTTTTATAAAAACGTTACTTTGCTTCTGGGGAAACGGTAACTGTATTTTCCAGAATCCAGATAATGTGAACAGTTGAATCTATAGCATTTTGAGCCGTGTTGCCAACTAGATGAGAAAAATATAGTGCAGAAAATATCAGCACTGATATCAACTTATCAAGTCAAATAAGGATTGTTGTAAAAAAGGATTATCCCATAAGCATAACTACACAACTGAAGGAAAAATACAGTGCCACACAAGGACATTCTACATTCTAAGGAAAATACATAAGATTGTGTTTTCTATTAATGAATAGCAAAAGGGAAGTCATTAGAATACATGTTTGATCCCAATTTCCAAGATATCAAGTTATGGATAGTTATTTAATAGACACACCATATGAATTGTTTAAATTAAGAAAACAAGGGCAAACCTTTGGACCTCTTCTCATCAGGAATCTGAAGGTAGTAGACACAGGCTACTTCTACTTTAAGAGACTCGATGCTAAAAGCATTCTGACGATCGCAAGCATTTACATCAAAGTAAACCAAATGATCACCGATTCTGAACGCCCAGAACTGTTGCACATTAAAGATCATCTATATGAATCATAGGATAACATGTAATACCCATAACTGGAGCAGATGTTGTAAGTTGTGAAATAAGACCAATAACCATGTCCAGAACTATATATACTTTAAAAAATAACTCCAGTATTGAGAAAAGATGAATGTTTAGATGGACAATGTGTTGATCATTGATAGGCTCTTAAACACAAAGATAATGTGAAACTCACTCCCAAAAATTTTGTCAAGTGCTTTTGATGGTGTAGGCCATCCATAATGGCAGAGGTCACAAACATACTGGTAGCAGCATTACTTTGAGGGTGTGTCTAAACTACCCACTCAATGACTTTTGAGATGCAGTGTTGCACACCGTCGCTTAATCCTGTGTTCTATTTTCGTTGAATCTATGGTCCATGCAACCAAGGAGAGAAGTACAAATGAATGCCTTACCAAAATTAGATGTTCCAGAATAGCAGATACTCAATTGACAGTTGTGTAACACATAACAGGCCCTCAAAGGCTTCATTTACATAAAAAAAAAGAAGAGAAAACACTACTGGCTCATGCTTTTCAGTGAGCTTGTGAAGACAGGATTGAGAATAATACTTACATGATCAGCATCTGTGGATTGAAGACCACCACTTTGCCCTTGGGGCTGACCATTTGATGCAGGAGTACCAACATTGGAGACACTTACTACTGGTTTTGATGCAGACATCCTACCTACACTAGAAGGACCATCATTACCATGGCCAGTAGGACTACTTGATTTGAATGAACATATACTTTCCTCAGCAGGGCAGGGTGTGCAGACACTGTGTACATCCCTTTCAACAGGGTGTGAAGCATCCTGCAGATGATTATTATTTTTCAATACACAGTGCTTTCAAAAAAATGAAAAACAATTGCCGACTCTTTAAGTTGTCGCTAGCATCTGATAGCAGAATCAATGAGAAAACATTCTATAAAATCCCAATGAAAAACATAAAATCTTAAGGGATTATAAGCTTTGTATAACCTGATTTCTGGTGCTGTTAGCTGCATTTTCTGTATGATCTGTTGGTTATAGATAAGTGTAAAAAAACAATTAGAAGATAAATACCAGTCATTCCAACAACTTCTGAATGTACACTATGCTTATAAGCCCTGTACCTGATGTAGACAGACTATCTGCTTGACTACCTAGTGCCCTTTTAGATAGATCAATTTCAAGATTCTCTTCAGCTTCATCATCTGATATGACCACACGGACACGCTTTCTACCAGAGTAATTACTACATGATCTACTTAATCCATCAGTCTTCTTTGGAGCATTATTTTTTTTCGATGCCTTGACATTGGATGAGTTCCTACCTTTATGAACAAGTGAGGCAAGAACGATATCATCATCAAGTTCCTCAGAATATTTATTTGCAACATGTTCATCATTGTCCTTTTGGTCAAGCATGTTATCAGATACATCACCACCTTCACTTTCAGTTTCTGAGCAATAGTCACTAACAGTATCCCTTACTTCATGTTGATTCAATATTTGCTTCAGATTGTCAATATCTCGCTGAAGTTTCCTGAAGTAAAAAGTTACTTTAGTGGCATGTTTGAATAACTTTTAACTTCTTCTGTGCAGCACTTGCATTTAGTTCCTTACTTGGCTTCTTCAATATTATCAAATCGGACCATGTGGCTGTAATGCATGTTTTCAAGGGCAGATAGTTGCACATTTGGCAGGTCACATTCCAAGGCAATCCTGAATATCATTGAAGTGCAAGTATCAGAATCTAAAGATAGAATATAAATGCCACGATGGCCACAGGCAGTTACACATACTCAGTTGAACATGTTTTTTAAGGGAAACACTCAGTGGAACTATTATCAGATAGATCTTACATAGATACAGGCATAAGGCACAAAGAACTCAGCAATATAGCTTAAAAAACCGGCACAACAACACGACTATACAGATATTAAATGGACATTCTTTTTCAATTTTCTTTGGCATACATACAACACATGTTTCATGTCAGCGACTCAGCGTTTTCATTAATTTATAGCAGTTCATAGTTGTGGTGCCTTTGTAAGCTTGTATTAGGGGAGAGGTCAATTTTCAAATCAAATGGATCGCTTACATAAGATGATCACCTCAATTCCTTTTTTTTTTACCAAAGGGCAAGAGCTTTGCCAAATCATTCAAGTAAGAGAAAAATACAACGAAAGAAAAGGCAATAGGGCAAAAGTCACACAGCAACTACACGCTGCCAACTCAACCTAAAGCCGACTACACCGTCAAGCGGCAAGAACAACAGCACTACAACAATCAACCACCGCCTATCGCCCAACAACACACACCGATGGCCCACCGGACAACGCAACCGAAACAATAGCGGCTACCACTTTAGCAGAGCCAACACAACAACCAAACAATAACAAGATACTAAAGCAGCAAGCCAACCAGCAGCTCGAAAGGCAACCTTCGACAAGGAAGCGGCGACAAAAACAATGTCCACCCGTCGGCACAAACTGGATTTTTCACCCAACGGGGCTTCAGGGAGGAAGGTGGCACCCAGCCACCCATGGCGATGCCTCCAAGGAGGGGAGTGGCGCCTAACAGCATCACCATCACTGGTCCAAGTAGGGAAAGTTGGGCAAGGCTTTTGCCCGATGCACGTGCCCCAAAGCTGCGTTGAAGGGACTAAGGGAGGCCAGAACCTAGGGTGTTGGAGTGAAGACCGTAGCCGCCGACCCACACACCGCCACGGGACCACCAACGAGGAATCACCCAAACACCATCGAGCTCCTCGCAGAAGGAGGGGAGGAGCAAGGAGACGAGAACGGCAGACACCACTAGAAGAACCGAGGGATGAGGGATCCGTCACAGTCGATAGGAAAGGTCTCAGGGTAGAACCAGCAAGTGAACTCATTGGAACAAACTAGTTCTTACAGAAATAAAAAATAGACCTATGACATCCTCAAGGATGTAGAAAGTATTAGTGTCCGGCATAGCTTTGATGCATATGGAGTTTCTTTCTTTCTTATCCCAAAGGGCATGGGCCTACCATTCCACTCAAGGAGAGAAATTGTACAATATACACAGGCATATTAGAGTTTCCAAACATGTAATACTTATCAAACCTAGATTAGAAGAATCAACCGCCTCAAAATATGGCACTCCATATTTTGTTAACAGCAAGTTTTACATGTATGATCCAATTATTTTCAAATTCAATTGCATTAAAGAATATCCATTAATGACCTCCCATGTCACATCCTATGAGCTGTTGATGATCATATACTTTAATCTGACATGTTTCTAAAACATAACAGAATGCAATATTGCGAGTGTACTTTAAAACTTTTTTTGGATTGCAAGGTGTAGAGATATTGCCTGTAGCCTTCTTCAAAAGCTTGCAAAGCACCAGCCCAGTCACCATAAGAATCAAGAACATTCCCAATGTTCACTTTTGCTAATGCTTGCCCCTGAAATTGCATATATACAAGGTGAGCAAGATTCCAAATTGGAAAAAACCACGTAAATGGGTGCAAACAAGAAGGTGGTCTTAGCAGTTATTACCTCCAAGTTTCCAATTGAACGATAAATGTTCCAGCTTTTCATGTACCATTTACGAGCTTTGTTGAAGTTCCTAAGCTTTTGGTAAGATTCTCCTATGGAGAGAAGTGAGTCACTCTGTTTCTCCTTGTCATGAAGTTCATTTGCTACTCTTTTTTTCCCTTTCGAAAATTCTTTGTGCTGGAAAACAAATATTTCATATGAGAATGAGCCATGTCATTGTTTTCATCACACCATAATGCCTTACAAATGTGCATAGGTGCCTCTGTCTGAAGTTTTAATCCAAAAAGAAGTTTCAAATGAAACAGTAATCCTTCCCCCCCCCCCCCCAACAAAATATGGAAAAAGTCAACCAAAAAAATATAGTTAGGAAAGTTCAGTTATTCATTAACAAATGAAATTATGCAACCATAAACTGTTTTGAATAAAATTCCAAACGTAATGAAATAAACAAGTTGACGATCAGGAAATGAATCCATTGTTACAACTGATATTAACCAGCTAAAGATGACATGGTTAGTTATCATTCACTTCACTTACTTTTGTCCATGCAGATATCATGTTTGCCTTTTCAATAAGATTATCTAGCCATGCATGCAGCTCAAGGAGAAGTTTTCTTTCTTTAGATGTTCCACGAGCACTAGAAGTATCTCTGACAAGCTTTTTCAGCTTCTGCTCATCTTTCTTCAACTCCTCAAGTACTTCGGCAGCTTTGTTAACAGTTTCTATATTCTGCTGAATTTGGTTAATTAGAGCATCCTCGTCTTCCAAACACTTTGCTATTTGAAGAGCTTTGTTGTAGCAAAGTTTTGCATCTTCATACTTTTGAACCCGAGAATGCAGCTCTCCCAGATTTATAAAGCCCTTTGCCTCACCTTGAGGATGGCGTATTTTTCTGCATATCTCTATGTCCTTCTCAATATGGCCCCTAGCTTTATTCCAGTTGCGTAACTCCATATAAACATTCCCTAGATTATGATGGAGCCTAGTACGAGTATCATCAAATGAATTTACCTCTTCTTCATCGCATATCTTAAGACCCTCAATGAGTAATTTCTCAGCTTCTTCAAAATTATCAAGTTCCAGTTCAAGCATACCCATATTGTTGTACGCATCAATAAGCTCCTTTAGAAAGGGGGACTTTTGAGATGGGGAATTCTCCTTTAGAACCCTTGCTAGTTTCATGGCAGATTTGAAATACTTTTTGGCATTCCTTATGGCGCTGTGGTCATTTTCAGATCGTAGAAGAACTTCATGATAGGTTCTCCCGAGTTGGGTGCAAGCTCGCTGCTGCTCAACAAGGTCATTAGACTCCTTGGCAAGCTGTAGGTGCTTCTTCTGCAAAGCACACAAATATCAAAACAAGAAAACATGAGTTCATGTGCAGAGACAGCAAACCAACTGAAATGAAACAAGAGGTACACCCTTAATGCCACATGTGCATTGACTAAATCACCCAAACGATCATATTAGAAAGATATATTGTAAATGCTGTGCAAATTCAGCGTGTCCCAACAATTTAGTCCTTCACCTTTACTTCACTGAAAAAGGGTTGACCCAATTTTTATATATTGCTCACAAAAGGTTACGTGCAAATTTAATTGATAACATTATGTGCTTAATTTGATGCTACAGCAACATTCGAATACACTTGACCAGATCAGAATTCGATGTAGATGCACAACCAAATGCTCAAACCACATTGGGCAACAAGGTGAGCAAAACTTCCTCTGATAGGGTCATTGCAGACACGCACACACACGGCCAAATGGGACAAACCACAGTGAACACTGCTGGTACTTAAAAATAATTTCTCCCGACAAAATCCCATTCCAAAACTCAATTCCGGAATTCCTCAACATAACCCGACGCCTGCAGATAAACAGCTCGGACATCCGATCTTATGAAACGCAAGCGAGGATGATCACAGCGGTGAAGGTGGTGACCTGGTAGGTGAGGGCGTCGGAGAAGCGGCCGAGGCGGAGGTGGACTTCGCCGAGCGACTGGCAGGAGGGGAGGAGGTGGCGCTGGGGGAGGTACTTCACGGAGAGCTCGTAGTCGATCCGCAGCCACCGGAGCGCCTCAACGTACTCGCCGCGTCGCTTGTAGATGTCGCCCATGACGTTCGCCCACCGCGCCTCCTCCTCCCGGTTCCCCTCCGTCACCGCCTCCCGGTGCCCCCGCTTCGCCGCCTTCAGCTCCTCCTCCTCCTCCTTCCACCGCCCACCGCCGCGCCCCATCCCGGCCGCTAGGGTTCCGGCCTGGCCTTTTTGGCTTTTTTTCCGTGCGGGATTTGAGGATTTCGGAGGGTGTAGAAATGGAGGTGTTCTTTTCCCGCCAAAATATTCGCGAGGCGCCGTCTTAATTTGGTGTGGGCCTTGAAGCCCATATAAGTTAGCAGCCTGCTTTTGTTAGAGCTGGCCCATGATGTGTAGTGCATGCATTGGCCTAGGCTTTTCTGTTTGTTTCACCGGAGACAGGCCCAAGAGCTTTCCTCCTGCTCACTTCTTCCAATCTTCCATCACCTCTTCGCCCATTCAAAATTTTGGTAATTTTGTTCTGCTGTTAATATTCGTCTCTTCAATGGGAACGGGTGTTGGGTTGAAATAATCTATGGGTTTCACTTATACTCGCGATCGAACGGCCATGACTAAACGGGCGACGTGGCTCAACCACAGACGGAGGGACACGTGTCAGCACGGCGTTTACCTGCGGGCACAATGTATATTAGAATGATATGGTGATCACGGACAACAACTCAAACAGTCCCCCCTCAGCCCGTGTGTAGCTCTAAAAATACCATGATTTTAGCTAACACAGAGTTATCTAGCCGAGCACAAGTTTAAAATCCAAACACTCCACTTACCTTGGAACGACAAAATTACCATGTTATCTATTAAGCAATAAGCAACAGGTCCTTGGAACATATATATCTCCGACTCTATTCTAACACTGTCCATTCATATCCAATCATTAACCTAGTTCAATCTATATGGTTTCTATATTTTTATTTTACTTTCACCCCCCCTGCTGCTCGGATACTGAAGTCGTTTACGTGTTGGATCTGGGTCTGCTATTTTGAACGTGCCTTTAACCGTGGCAGGTCTCTTTTTTCGGGGACATAAAAGTAAGGCGCTGGTCCTGCGACCATGTGAGTCTGGTTGTTTCTCATCCCATGCCTGGACAAAGCCAAAGCCAAACCGGCTACTACTTTCGCGACCAATGGTCATACGGCTTGACTGTTTTAGCTTAAAGTTGAGTTAAATTTTATTGCAGCAAATTTATCACCCACTCGAAATATGTTTTAAAGGATTTAAAAATTATTTAAAAATATTTTACGAACTATAAGAATAACTATTTAAAACCGCACAACAATAACTATAAAATATTACATCATGTGGCTTATACAAAAATAACAAATTTTCATTTAATTTAATTTAAAACAAACAAGGCCATAGCTGGTCGGCCATTCGGTTTGGCCTTCCGGCTTCGTCGTTCGCGTGCTCGCGCGCGAGCGAGCTAGACTTGCCATAGCACTGTTCGCCACATGGCTGGCACGAGCGACTTTGGTGACCCCACCGGCGGCCGCCGCCGACGATGGCGGGCAGGCAGGGCATGCATTCCTAGGATCCATGGGGTCATGCATCAGCTTGTCGTCAGCCCAGATTGTCGAAGAGCACCTTCGATAATACTTACGCAACTAATTGTAAGGATGTTAACTTAAACACAAAATGTATAACTAGGGAAGAGGGTATCTAAGGTTCAGTTCTATACGATTTATTGACTTATATACTTATATTTATTAAAATACAAATAGTTTAGCTTTTTATTCATCCTTTTATATTGAAGATGTGTCTAAAAACTCTCTGAAAACAAGTAAAACAATAGGGATATGGCTCTCAAGTTCACCTTGAAAAGCTTTCAAAGTTATAAGATAAATCAGATAAGTAAATAAGTTAAGGCTCTGTTCTTTTGAGCTGATCTGAACAGCTGAACGACTGAAATGGCTGAACTTCGAGAGCTTCTCAAGGTAGTCTCGAGATTCGGATACATTTCGTTTCACTTGCTTTTTAAAGCGTTGGAACCACCTTCAAAACAGCGAAAAAACAGACTCAAAAAACTCAAAGCATATATGTTTTCAAAACGTTGATAAGTCGTTAAGCTGTTAAGACGTTAAGCTGTTAAGCTGAAAAGAACTGGACCTAAATAAGATAAGTCATAGAGAACCAGGCCTAAGTATAAATATCAGTAAATGTACAAAGCGCGGGTTTAGGTTCCTCCTACATGCCACGTGGCTTCGCCCCCTCGGTCTTTCTTGCCATGTCGCCTCCAATTCCCTCGCCCGTTTGATCTCACCGCCCGGCTGATCCGATCACTCATGTTGCCCCGCATACAGTTTTGCAGAAAAACCCTCCGAGTTTCCATGAATCATCCCGCCATCCAAACCCCACACTCAAGCGTATTTGCGAACCAGCCCCTCTCTTTTTTTAATTTATGACCCATGCCTTCGAACCTGAGGTTCCCTACCCCGTCCAGGTACCCTCCCATTCAACGATTCTCCTCCCTCCTCGGCGCCGCCCCTCCTCTTCCGCCGCCGCAGCCCCGTCATCCTCCTCCGCGCTGCACTTCCTCTTCCGCTGACGCAGCCCCCTAATCCTCTTCCTCGCCGCCCCCTCCTCCTCCGCCGCCGCCTCCCCCTCCTCCTCCTCCGCGCCGCCCCTCCTCCTCCGCCGCCGCCGCCCCCCTCATCCTCTTTCGCGCCGCCCCCCTCTTCGGCCGCGCCCCCTCCTCTTCCTCCGCCGTCATTGCCTCATCCTCTTCCGCCGCCCCCTCATCCTATTCCATCGCCGCCGTCTCCATGGCCATGGCCCGTCGCTCTCCTTCTTCCCTGATCCTCAGGAGCAGCGGCGCACTCTCCAGATCTGCGTGGTACGGTCGACGCCGGCGGACCACTTCGTCGGACCCGCCCCGCTCCTCCCCCCTGGTCATCCCAGTCGTGCCACTCGCGTTCCTACTTTTCGGCTGCTGTACCTCCGTGCAGTGCTCAGGCTCCGTAATACTTAATCAAGGGTTTCATTGTAGCTTAGCAATTCCTCCTCCAGTTGCTCTTGATGATTAGTAAATCATTCTTTTTTCCATTGCTTCCAGGTCTCAATAATATATGTGAGGTATAAATATGGTTTTACAATCTCTGTCATTCTTTTTCAGCGCATTATAATGATCCAGCTACTAGCTACTGAAGCTCATACAATGGTAAAATGTTGGATAATCAACTACCTGGCAGTCATGGTAATGAGTACAATTCTGTGTTTTATTTGTATCTTACCTGTTTCTTTCTGCCAAGTGCTTATCAAGTACCATGTGTGCAGTGCTTAGATGTTCTTTAGCTCTCAATCAAGGATCTGGTTGTACCTTAAAGCCACCTTCTGCAAGTTTTATTCCATTGCAGGCGAATTCTAATGATGGTAAATAATTAAATGCTTCATGTTTCCTTACCCTGCATATTTGTCTAAAGATTGCCTTCAAATGCACTGCATTATACATGTTTTGCATGTATGGCTGTTTTTTAGTACATTAAATTTGCAGCCCTATTTATCCAAAATTGAAAATGGTAGATGCATATAGACTTTACCTCGTTATTATTTGTTAAACTGTTGCTTTGAGTGAAAAATTGATTAGCTGTTCTGAAGTGCGAAGTACCTCAACTTTGCCTTTTTGATGAGGACATCACCAGTATGGATACGATCAGTGTGACTGTTGCCCCTTCTTCCTCTCCGACCACTCCAACGACGATCGACACTGCTCCATCTTCGTCGCCGAGGGGCCTTAATACAGAAGCACAGCCTTTCAAGCCTTCTCCGAAGAAGCGACGCAACAAGTCCAAGACTCGCGAGACCTCGACGACTCAAGGAAGGCCCACATGAAGGCCAAAGACGTCAAAAAGCCAAGTTCGGCCATCCAGCAGCACGTCAACTTTAAACGGGCATAACTTGGGCTCCCGAACTCCGATTTCGACGTGCGACCACTCGTTGGAAAACTTAGGAGATAAGCTTTCCAATGGATCTAGCCCCATGTCTAAATTCATCCAGGAGCGTCAGAAAAATGCAGAACAATGTTTCGAGCCAGAAACTCAGGGTGCTGCGACACCGTATTTTTGGGCCTATGTCCCATGTATCACTAGGGTTTGGTGGTGGCTGCACCCTTGGGCGCCCCATTTCCCCTAGCCGCCGCTATATATGTGGCCGCCACCGTTTTTCTACATTTAGGTTTGGTTGTGTGTTGGTAAACCCCGTGTGCGTCCCCCTCGAATTTGCGTGTGTCAACTAGACCACTCGAGTCGAGTTATCGAACCTCAAATTTATCTAAGTGCTTCATCCATATTTGCAATTTTAGATTGTGTTTATCTTGTTTCTTGCTTGTTCTTCGATCGCTTACAGGAAACGATTTTCGTGGTCAGGTCAATCGCGTTCTTGGCGTGGTTGATAACGAGCAGGTTTGGTGGTTTAGCGATTGCCGGGTTGTCATCCTTGAGAGGTTGGTAGCCGGATCGTCAAGGTCACCACTCCGACCAGATCGAAATTATCCCTTCGAGTCTCACCAGAAGATCGGGCCTCCCCCGTTCCCCATCACTTTTGAAATAGAACAAACATAATTATGCGGTGGGTACTAAAGTCAGCGTACTTCCCTTATTCTGCAGCCAGTTTCTAAACTGCGTTTATAAGGTTGAACTTGAATACACATGTGCCTTCATAGACTCATATGTTATGATATTTTCTTGCAGATGGCTTGAGCACCATTACAACTGCTGGTTTTGATGGGCCTGCGGCAAGGTCAGCCAAAAGAAAGAGGAAGAACCAATACAGGGGTATCCGCCAACGCCCTTGGGGTAAGTGGGCTGCTGAAATCAGAGATCCTCGTAAGGGTGTTCGTGTTTGGCTGGGTACTTACAACAGTGCGGAAGAAGCTGCAAGAGCTTATGACGCTGAAGCACGCAGGATCCGTGGCAAGAAGGCCAAGGTTAACTTCCCAGAGGCACCAATAGTTTCTAAAGCACCCAAGTCAAACGACGAACAGAAGCCTTCTGTCAGACCAGCACCCAACAACATTGCCAACACAAATACATTCATCTACCCATCTGCTGATTTCAACACAAGCAAGCCTTTTGTTCAGCCTGATAACATGCCATTTGTCCCTGCAATGAACTCTGCTACCCCTATTGATGATCCCATCATGAACCTGTACTCTGACCAGGGAAGCAACTCATTTGGCTGCTCAGAGTTGGGCCGGGAGAATGAATACAAGACTCCAGATATCACATCTATTGCTCCCATTCCCACCATAGCAGAAGGTGATGAATCTGCATTTGTCGAGAGCAATACCAACAAATCAGTGGAGCCTCCTGTTATGGAGAACAATACTGTTGATCTGACTGATTTAGAACCTTACATGAGGTTTCTTATGGATGATGGTGCTGGTGAGTCTATTGATAGCCTTCTGAACCTTGATGGACCTCATGATGCTGTCAGCAGTATTGACCTGTGGAGCTTCAATGACATGCCCATCTCTGGTGATTTCTATTGAGGAATTCGATGTCTGGCAGTTGAAGTATGTATATAGGGACAAACGGGTAAGCATTGGCAGTTTGGAAATTTGCTCCAAAGACGTATTTGATTTTCATTCATTTGCCTTTTGCTAAAAAAAATCATTCATTTAATATTTTTGTTGTATTCCAGGAATAAAAACTAGGAGAGACCGGGAAGCTCCTGCTTGGCACAATTGGGGGTAGCATAAGCTTATGTCAAAGTTAGATGCAAAAAGTTGCATCCTGAAACTCTTTGGTAGTTGGACCTGTTCCCTATTTGACTGTCTATGTATGACACTCATGAGACTGAAGAACTGCCTTTTTCCATTCTACTTTTATATTGTTGCTACCGTATATGGCTGCGAACGTTTATGAAATTGTGGCGGTGAGCAACATGCCATCTTTGTACTGATTTATTTATGCTTACTCCCATTCCGGGAATTTTGGTATATCAATGCGTTGGATAGTGATAAGTATAGTTTGAGGGCTTAGTGATAGATTATTAGGTTTTGTTATTTGTTGAATCCCAAATGAGCTAGTTATTTTTTAAAGCCAACATATCCTTGATTATGTTATCAGTCTTTGCTGCCTATTTGCCCATTCTGATGTGAGAAGCAATCTTGCATCTCTAGCGGATGCCTCATTTATCCCCACTACTTATGTGTCATCTCATAAAATAGGACTGCTCCATCTTTATTCATCTGCTCAACTGTTCCATCTTCGATTCCACTTTGTATATGCCCTGTTTCTTGCCTCGTTCAGGCATGAGAATAGAGCATCTTCTAGAGATGCCTGCGTGAACTCCCTAGAGCGAAGCACATGCTTTATAGGACATGAGAATGGAGCATCTCCTAGTCCAAAGAGGAGTATCCAGATAAGCTCTCCAGAGCGAAACACATTTATGGGGCACACACCTGTGCATGCGGTGTGAGTGGACTGCACCATGAGTTCAATGATCTCGCAAACAAATGCGTCTTTTCTAATCTGTGGGTTTGGTTTGGTTTGGTCAGGTTTACAATTGAGGATCATTAAGGTTTGGTTTGGTTAGGTTTGGTTTGGTTTGGTTTGGTTGAGTCAAAAATTAAGTACCTCTAAAAAGTGATACAGAAAAACTAAAAATATATCTAAGAAAAAACAAAAATTATTATAAGATATTATACTAATCGATAAATTTTAGTTCAATTTAATCAAATCAAACTGTGAACTAAAGATGGTTTAAATAATCCAGAACATGTGAATTTGAGCACGTGGTGCCCTCTGTAAAGTGGACGAAGTCTAATGAAAGTGGTACAAGTTATGAGATGTTTTTGAAGACTAGAACAAATTCTAAACCAAGATCTCCAAGCTTCTAGAAGCAGTGACTTTCTTGCTACATCATATCCGAGTCAAAATGGCTTCCATCTATTTTTCTTCTTTGGATTATGTCACCTCAATATTTTCATGGTACATTGCTTTGACGCATCTTTTGGTTAAGGTGCTAAATTTATCAACAAATACCAATTTTAATTTTACCGCATCAATACATACCACTTGCAATTTGCAAAGTCGTGTGGGACGCACCACCACCATCATGCAATACTAAACAGCGCCTTGTAACCACTCGCGATAATCACACGATAATAAACAAGCTGCAAAGCGCTCCACCAACAGCATCAAATGTTATCATCATTAAAAGTCTTGACACCTGACCAGCTATGAGTGCAATGTGTCGTGTGCGACAATTGAACACCAATCCTTTCTGGATGATGATGTGTTCTTCGAGACAGAAAAGCAGCTGGGAAAATGGTGCCGTGCTGTGCAGTACCACCACCGTGAAAGCATCAGGCATATATGTGGAGTATATATTTACATATGAAAATGGAACGTTCCCCTAAACAATGTAGTTTCCAAAAGAACGATAATAACCATACCTATCTTCTCATTTTCGAAAAGAAACAAAGCCTATCTCCCCGCCCCCTATAATAGAAACAAGTGGGAAAAAGAAAAGAGAAGAAAACGGTATACTGAAGGTCCCTGGGGCGTTGTATATCACAAGGCAACTGGCAACTGCTTCTTCCCTAAACTCTTACTCCAATCCGCCCAATGACTACTTGGAGAAGAAAAGTTCTCTTACACAAGGCATAACATCAGAGTAATCTCAATACCAAAAAGTGTCGCCGTGATTAACCCATTGCACAAAATGATCAGGTAGATTCTGAGCCTGGATCTCCGCAACTTGGTTTCCCTGAAAAGTTTTTAAATGTTCAATTAGTTTAGTTTATTGGCTTAATGATATATGAGTACATAACTTGCATTGTGTGATCAGCAGTCTAGCCCTCCAATATAAATCCAAGAGCTGTAAGCTTCCAGAATAATTTTGAACGAATTCTAATATACCACAGCCAAAAAGAACATGAAAGCTATATGGTAATCTGGCTGTATACTCACCATGATCTCACAATTAATGTCATTAACGACATTCTCTGTTGAAAGATTTGCATCTGGTGTGCTAATTGCAGTTGACCTGTTCAAACACAAATAACCAGTGAGAAGAAAAACGAGTGGCTAGAACACACAAGATGACTGCAAGAAAAAAAGAAAACAAAATATTTCCAAATTACTACAGTTATATTATTAAACAGTATTGGTAGTTTAGTACCATAAAAGATAGTCATGTGATAGCCAACGGTAGCCAAAAAAGTGAAAAACTTTGGATGTGGCCAACAGCAAGGTAAAACATTAATGGGATAATGATTCAATGAACTAAGGGTTAACTTTACTTTTATTTCCTTTTTTCCTTTTATTTCTGCTTTACACTGAGACAAAGTGAAGTATATCCAACATAGTTAATTTGAGGAAATTAGTAATTGAACTATGGATAACTATTTTGGTGAAGTTTTGATAGTTATCTTTCATATCAGTGGGATCCAGCAAAAAAAAAAAACTCAGGCGAGTTAATCCTTCCTTCAAAAAAAATGCGAGAGTTTTGCATCGCTGAATTTTTTGCAGATTCAAAATTTGATTCAAAAAATCACCTAAAAAACTGTAAAATCTGGCAACCACCGGTTATCATTCGTATCAGTGCCCTCCAATAAAATATTGGCAACCAAATGATTTTCCGTGGGTCGAACAAGGATGGGCATGGTTAGCATCCATCAGAGAAGATAATCATGAAAATAAAGTAGCACAAATAAAATTACCTATCGTCGCTTGAGTTGCCTGAAGTTGAAAGCCATTCAGGATCAAGAAAGTTTGAATCACCAGAATCATCAAAATAATCAAGTTCAGTGCTTGGGATATGTTGTATATGAGATACCGTGGGAGTATACCTGCAACATATTCTAGTATAAATTGGCAATTCTCATCTTATCCTGTAGTAGATTATTCTGCTATCAGCAAAGAAAAAATGTGGAGGTATAAATCCTGAATGAGCAGAAACTGACTTGAAGTTTGAGACCACGATTCCAAAGGTTGATGACGCTTCATTTTCATGTAATGAATCAGATTCAATTTTTGGAAACTGTAGTCCACTATTAACATCTGCTGCATTCATTTCATTATGACAACCACTACAACCAGATATGGACGTGTCGCTTTCACGAAGAATACTCCCATCTGATTTCACTCTTTTCATTGTACTGTGGCAACAAAATAAAAAGAAAATGAGAAGGATGTTGCTGATTTACAAAATGCATGAATCATCGAGACAAAAACTTTGGTTCTAGTCAAATACTCAAATGCAATAGTAGGGAAAGTTACACAAAGTAAAAAGGTCCCCATGATACTCATTAGTGTGTTCAAACACAATTAAACAGACTGCTACACATTTGAAGACATCTCTGATTTTTTTACATGAAAAAAGGGCACAATGCAAAACAGCATAACACTACTACTGTGACACACAACAAAATACAAAGTCGCCTGTGTCATTATACAAAAATGCCTTAGGATATATTCCCAAAACAAACTAGAATACCCTTTTATGTATAATGGGGATCATGAATTATTCGCATCTCCTCAATTTTCCGTTTATCAGTGGCGTATAACAACCTTTTTGAAGATATATAACAAAAACATTTTATATAACATATATTGCGTAGCGTATATTTTTTATGTGGTACTAATTATAATAAGTGTCAGGTATATAAGGTAGAAAATTGGCAGCACATGTTGCGGAGTATTTAGTGCTTGCCGGATTGCAGGATATATTTTTAAGCTTACCTTATATGCTCATCAAAATGTTCACTGCTATGATGAGTGGAAGATGATTCTAGCTCCCATAGTGGAGGTTTTCCCTGCTGTGGTTGGAAGTAACCCAAAAATCTGATTTACAAGGGGAACAGCAAATGACACATAAATCAAACTCATGGCATCATTGTTAAAGCCCAAATTATATCTTGAATGAAACAAATGGTCCATGTGCAGTGAGCGTCACACTCAGTAAAACCTACAAGTTTATTGCTGCTTGTTTGTTAGCATCAATACAGGTGTTGTTGTAGTGCCGTTGTAGTGTCCTGAAGAACTCTTGTGACCGAATGAAAAGCTTCAAGTGACCTCTCTTGGCAGAGAATATCTTCAGGAAAGACCACATCATATAAAAATTAGAGCAATAATAAACAAAAACACCTAAATATGCAACAAAAGCATAACATAGAGAGAACAAAATATGAGCTGCCAAGCACCATTATAGACACATTTTTCAATCAAAGATTGATGGTTTTGCTGGTAGAACAGAATGAATATCCATATCAAATGATACTTCTATTTTGCTTTACCAAAGCCATTGAACTCATAGGTTATTATGGAGGTTTCTATGACAAAAAATTGCATTTTTAGTATTGTGCGTGAGATTTACCACAATGCGTAGAGGGTTATGTTCAGTAACATGATTAGCCTTCAGTAAGCTTCAGATGCCAATGGTGCATCTAAAAACTATGGGTAAACATATGATGTTCATTCAACTTTTAGTTCTCCCAAGAATTACTATTACATAGTACTATTTTTTTCATGCCATAGCATCTTGAGAGTCACTATATAATTCAATCCACTAACGTACGTTGACAAGAAAGGGCCACCAGTGCAGGTTATTCATTTCCTTTATTTATATAGTTACATAGGTTACATAGGTTGCACAAGTTGTAATCCCCTTGCCCCTCTTAAAGTTGAATTTGCAAATCCTCCTATCATTACTCATTAGTCATCTTCTCTTAAATGACATAACTAAAATCAAATATTTGTTACTAAATTTAATCCATAGTCACTAAATGGATGCACCAACATCTTATTTCATTGGTAGAAATAATACGTTGCTTTCAGAGAAGTGGGGTTCTGATAAATACCTTGTTATGAGCAGCTGAACCGCTATATTGTACAGCAAGAGTATCACCCATCTTCTCATATAAGTGCATCAAATGAAGAGCCAAGGGAGCATCTAAGCCAAGTTCTGGGGATTCTACAAAACCAAGTGCATGCAACTGATGTCCAAGAGCAGCTAATCCGTAGGCATATTGAGCAACATTCGTACGATCCAAGCAGTCTATACAGTTCGTACGCAAGACACCCTTTTGGAGTTTTGGTGATTTTAGAGAGGGCAATTCACTGGTCTCAACTTTATCTTCTGCGGTCCCATTGCCAGAGGAATCAGAACTGCCAGAAATATCTTCTTGGGAAATATCACCAACAGCATCCGTACAGTATGTGTTGTCACTGTTGCTGTTTTCATCACATAGATATGGATCAAGCCCATTCCTATATAAAAAAAAATGAGATTAAATGAATAAAGCAAAGAAATAAACCATTCATGAGATAGAAGAACACAAAATAAACAAGACTTATAGCAAATAAACCAGTATCTGAAAGAAGGATACACTTACAATAGGGCAGGCCAATGAGAAGTAAGCTCGGACCCTGTAGTTGGAGCAAAATGACAATAGAAGAACTCTGTCAACCTCAGGGCTTGAAATGCCACTTTCAACAGAACATCAAGCACATTTGTTGGTTTGCTGAAACAAAATTACTTCAATAACGCAAACTACAGGATACTAACTGGTGAGAGTTGAAAAGTGAGAAATATAACAATTAGTACCCTCGGAAATTTTCATGAAGATCCCAATGTAAAAATCTCAGCTGATGCTCCTCTGGTAAGTTCTTATTTATGAACCTTATCGCCCTATCAAATTCACGACGAAGTATAGACTCTCGTCTCTCATGTTCCTTTCATGTAAACAACACCACAAAAAGTTCAAATCATCATTCATCATAAGGTATATTCATACTACTCCAGAACAGGAGGGTAAGACTCACCTTAATCAAGTTTAAGATAATGATAGGAATTCCATATCTTCCCCAAAGATTTTCAAAATGAAGCCTGGTAGCTTCATAATCCTTGTTCTTCTCATGCACTGACAAAATTGGAAATTTTTATTTGACAAGTTGTTGAATGATACTGCATGCATCAGAGAAAGATTTAGGAGCTTACATATGATATCAGGTTTAATATTCAACGTCGATGTCTCCTGTGACCAGAATAGCGGGATTGAACCCCTATTCTGCACAACAGAACTTACTTTTGTAGGCTTAGGCACAGCTTCATAGACAATTTGCTCAGTCTCTACATCGTTTGCTACTCTGCCCTTCTTATTTACCCCTCTCTTTAAATATCTGTTTAAACAATCAGTAAATTACTTCAATCCATCCTCATGCAAACTAATAGGAGCTCAAGGCAAGCAATTATTTAACTAAAAGTTTACATGGGCAAACCTGGTTCCAGCATAATGCCTTGAGCGTCTAGCAACGAGCGTGAATATAACGTCTTTCCCAGATATTGCAAACTTTTCCTAATAACATGCCATCATTAAAACAACTGTCAGAGGCAAAAATCTAACACTAGTACTTTGCAACTGGGTAGTGTTCGGTAATTATATATCGAAGTGAGGTAAAGGCTGGATATAGATTATAAAGGCAGAGTGAAGAAACATTTTACAATGTATTTCTGTTAAATTGGAGCATAGGACAACAAATGCGAAAGAAAGTATACTCCAGTGATATATTGGTAAACTGGTAATCTGGAAGGCCTTATTATGAACAGATGAAGCTTTTTTTACACCTCCTTTAGTGGAATACAAGTGCTTTTAGTAATTTCTCTTTGAAAGCTGTCCATATTTGGATACAAAAAGTAATTTAAATGAAAACAAATTCTTTGAGACATACCTGCTTAAAAAAACCATAAACTAATGCGACGGTCCATAAAGTACTTCTGAGGCAATTGCGTATCCGTTGTGTGAGAAACTCATTCCAAACAAAGGTTGACTCATATATAGTCCAACCTTCCTGCGGATCACTCAAGTTCTTCTGAAGACTTCTCATAATATGGTATGAATAACTGAAAAAGAAATCCTTCCTAAGATTAAGTGTACTCAAAATCTTCTTGTATCTGCACAATTGCAAAATGAGTCAGATTGTTATCATGAAATGCAATATTAGTGTCAGCAGATAAATCTAGAAAAATTCACACTTTATTATATGGAATTAATATTACATTTTGTGGGTTGTTGACATGACATACTGGAGAGATTAGCAAAGTAAAAACAATAGCCAACTTTGGAACTAGGCTATGACATGGATCCTTTATGTAGTAATGCATTTGAGGTTATATGAAATCTAGAATACTTTATGATAACACATCAAAGAGAAGTTTTTTACGAATACTAATAAAGCGCTAGAAAATAACTTCAGATAGACCACTAGTAAATTTAGTACAACCAAGTTGAGTAGAAAAAAGCACAAGAAATCCATAAATATATTCTCTCCAATTATAGCTTACCATCTATCAATACAATAAGTTTTCGAAGTAATTAAGCAAAAAAAATAGAGCAATGATGCTAAACAGGACACAACCAACCTGTTCTCATCCTTCGAATTTAGAAAATTCGATCGTGTCTTAGAATTTGCTAACTCGACCATTGAAGTCTTAGTCACCTGGTACACTGGATGATCAAATACTTCCCCAATTAATCTCTTTTCGGTAATAAGTAGCATGTAATACGGCCCAAGGAACTTAATGAAACCTGGGAGGAAAATAATTATCAAATGCATAGTGATACAATTTAGTTAGTTCTTGGTCTACAAATTAGAAACAGATGACCACTTACCGATTATGCCATAAAACTTTAACACAAATTTTATCCCACCAGTTGATTTGTGGTATTCATCAATATATTTTAATAGTTCAAGATATTCACTGTGTGTATACACGGTAGAACACTCGTCTATATCTAGCTCTGATGGCTCCGATCTGTCAATCTTGAGTAATCTCCAAAATGTCTTTCCAGCGTTGCTACCAAGAATGTAAAACTTCTGCAAAGGCAAAAAAAAGAATTGAGCCAACTGTTGCACAAGTTACTGAATCAAGAAAATAATGTACTGACTGTTCCAGTGCTTGGCTGCAAACATAATGACCAGCAAAGTGACTATATTTACCGGTGGTACATTAAAAAGTAAGTTTCTCTGGACCACAAGTCCATGAGGATTTTACTGAAAGACATGATTGCAAGTCATACAAATAAAATTTGTCATTAATTGTAGACATTGACAATCTACTGGAGGTCGCACTAATCAGATGATCACAATGTTGAGAAAGCAAGCATCAGGCAACAAGGACATTCAGGTCCATGGGAAACCCAATCCCCACCGCGTGGAGTATATATTTACATATGAAAATGGAACGTTCCCCTAAACAATGTAGTTTCCAAAAGAAACACCAACACACAAAGACAGCATCCAACATCCCCTTTGAAATAAACATAGTTCCAACACAATCACATGGACAAACAGTAGCTCCCACTATTCTGGGGCTTAAACAGATGAACAATAGACTGCTTCATGTATTCACCTCCTGGCCTGGATCAGCAAAGTTTGACCCCTCGAACAACCCCTTCAAAACGCAGTAAGATTCAATTACATAACTCTCCCAATTCACCTCAGGAATATTATACAATCCTCAAAAGAACATTTCCATAATCATGTACTCAGAACACAGGTGGTACTCTCATGTCCAATTTATCCTTAACAGGAGAAGCTAAAGCCTACAATCTAATTACACTCGCCGCAGAAATGCAAATAGCATAGTTTGGCAGCAACGATAAAACACGAATGGACTCTCCGGCGTCTCCGCAGATAAGGAATGGCATCAAAACCCAAACCGATGAAAACAACCAGGAATTCGCCAACCACACAACTCGAAGGCCTCCAGGATCCACGGGAAGCTCTCGCCTCTCCCAAAATCAAACGATCCGGAGGCCCAGATCGTCCTCTAACTACGCAACAGCAGCAGCAGCAGCAAAGCACGCTGTTAACCAGCGCATTGAGGGCCGGGCGCGGGAGTCCTTACCGACTCGCTCTCATAGAGCTCGAAGCTCTCCAGACAGGACCGCTCGGCGTCATGTCCCGCCGCCGCCGCCATAGCCGGAGCCATGCCCGTCCGGAACTCCGGATCACCCGCTCAGGCCACCCCAGGCCCCGCCGCCGCCGCCCGCCACGGGATCACCGCCCCGCCTAGGCTCGCCAGAACCCTAAGCCCCCCGCCGGCAGCTTGAGGTAGAGCATTCCCCACCGAGCCCCCCGCGGCGAATCACAGCAAGTCCTGCCCGCGCCGCGCAAGCCGTGGCCTCGCCTCGCCTCGCGACGAGGGTTCGGAGCTCGCCTCCCGAGCCTGGAAGCGCCCAGCGCAGGGAGATGCTGCGGGAGGAGGAGGATTTCACGAAAGGAAATGCGTGAATTGGCGGAGGAGGAGGCGGAGCTGGAGGCGGAGGAGGAGGAGGAGGACGTGCGGCAAAAATACAGTTGTGCTACGGGAATTTTCTCTCCGGTTTAAATCTGGTTTATTTCTGTTTGCCACCGTAGCTCGATATATATAAACACAAGAGAGAATTTCGGGGGACATGAGCGGGGATTCGGGGGTGTAGTATGGGCAGGAATGATGCGTCATATCCAGGTATCCAGGTATATATATTTAAAGAAAGGTAGAAAGTATTTATTTTTTTTCCTATCATAATTGATTCAGCTCATTTTCTATTTAAGTACGTCCATGTAGTAAGAAGGTTTGATGACTATATTTATGATTTATATATCAATTTGAGCCAAAATTGCATAGTGGATCAACGACGACAATTGCAACATGATCAAATGATTTTGCGTTAATCCCACGAACACTCGATTAGCAAAAACAATAAGGTAACATCCATTGACAGACACAGGATTTCTTTGGAGTATTTATATAAATTTAGCTTAAATTTATTTACTGTTATGACAGCAACAATAAACGTGAGCCACATAATTTTCGGGAGATGTATCATCGGTGTAACTGGGCAAGAATGATGTAGTTTACTTTTTATTTTAATTGATTTAGTTTTTCTTCTGTACGTGTAAATATGTTCATGTATTAGGAAGGATTGGATCACTCTAGGTCGATGTAAAAATAAAAAAACATCGATCTCTACATGATAGAACATGAAATAATTTTTCTTTTATTCGTAGTGGCATGCAAGTAGTAAACAAATAGCACACAAACTTTTTATGCTTTATAAAAATTATTTTATGTCTATTTTTTATTATGATGGTAACTATAACACAAGGCGCATAATTTTTGAGAGGTCGTATCATGTGCCTTATTCACATACCATACTTTTTTTCGATAATGGAAATTAATCCAGCCTCTACATCCGAAGATGTATACGGCTCACATACCATACTTTATAAAAACAATTGGTGTAATTTCTTGTTCTAATGAATTTGGTTCACCTTTCTATTTAAATATGTATTAGGAAGGTTTATTTGAATCACTCTATATATGGTTTATCTATTTAGTATGATTTATCTATTTAGACACATAAATATAGACAGCCAAAAATACATAGGTGGATCAAATACATCAATTCCAACATGATCTAGATAAACATACTGTTTAATATTTTACATATAATTATTAGAGCATCATGAATCCAGAACGAACTTAGGTCAACCCAACTACTATTTACGCCTCCTTTTCAATTTTTATCTATATTTCACTCTCTTCTATTTTATTTGGTATGGTATCATGACGAACTAAGTTGGGTCCTAATCGTTCATGCTCTTATAAAACATGTCCTTGTATTGTTATGGTAACTCCGTAATACCAAACCACATAAGTTTTGAAAGATATACCAGGGGTGTGGATGGTCTAAAAAATGCTCCTGATCGAGATATCGTATTTTATGAAAACAATTGGTTAGTTTATTTTCTTATTTTAATTGTGACGGTGAATTAATCCTAATGCTTTTTTGAAAATATGCTGCATCAATTATACATTTATATAATTTATATATGCAATTTGAATTTTTTAAAAATAGTGGGTCAAGTTTTGAATATGTGACAACCTCGTATCTTAGACGTCGATTATTTCTGACCGGAGGAAGCAATATGTAGCTTTGGTGTTTAATTTTTCAGAAAAAGACAGTTTGACATGTACAGCCTAGTATCATAATAATACTACTACTCGGGGAATCGAGGATAGGGCCACGCACTGTGAGATGAATAAATGAGAAAAGGAGATCGATAGAGATTGGACTCATGGCGCGTAGCCGCGGAGAGACGGCCGCGGGAGGGAACCCCTGTTCCCGTGGCCGGAGGAGAGGATGATGGCCTGGTGCAGAAGCAAGCAAGCCATACCATTCCTCCATGCATCGCCGTCAGATAATTCATCACTATTCACTAATCAAGGATCAGGATTAGATCGAATTGATTTGGTAGCCTCTCAGCCGTTTAAGCTCGGCCGTCGGATTCACCGGAGTCGCCGTCTCATCATGACACACCATCGTAAAATCGAAGGTTCAAGTGCCTTTTTTTTCACACTGGAAGGGGACGTGTTAATTAGAGGGGAACCGGACAGAGGATGCCTCAATAAAAATTGACCGCTTTGCCATGCCATGCCATGCACGTCCGGCAGGCCATGCATCACAGCATCTGCTGATCGTTCACCGACGTTGACCGTCGCAGATGCCGTACGTCTGGTGGCTGCTGCCGATTCAACGCTGGCGATGGCGCGAGCATGGGCGGGCGAGGCGGCAGGGGAGAGCTATCAAGGCTTGTACATTTCAGTTTAGCATTGCGTAGCATTTTACCGTAACAAAATTTGTAAATCATTAAAAAGAGGTTGAAATATTGTAAACAAAAAATTAAAAAATAGTTTTAGAATCTTTAAGAGAACTACTAAAATCTTGGGAAAAATCATCTTAAATTATTACACCAAATAAACTATATAAAAAGGTTAAATTTTGGTACAATAAAACGCTACGCTACACTAAGCTGAAATGTGCTAGGCCTAAGAAAGAAAGTGTATGGAAATGGAAGTCTTCTCTTTCGAAATGGGCATGCACCACTAGGCCCGGCCCTGCCCAGCTAGCGCAGGCTGATCGTCATGGGCTCTTACGGAAACCTGGCTAGGCCCATTCAAAATTCCATATCAAACCAATCCCTATTCAAGATCCCCAACCTAGCTCGCTGCAATGTCTTGTTCGGTTGTTCCGAGTCCCACATCCTATTACTATAAATCATGCCATCGCCGTAGAGCTGCGAGCTCCTCCTCATCACAGCTGGAGGTGGTCTATATTCGAAGGATGAGAACACCCCTTCCATAAGTGCTAGAGAACGGGTATATCATGTATTTCTAAAAAAAAAATTCAGACGTGAGCACGAAAGCAAAAAAATGCAGGGCGTGTACAAGTAATGCAGAAGGAGGAGAGTTCATTTCATTGAAGCGAGGCACAAGAGAAAACAAAGACGAGCCGTCCGTGGAGGTTCGCTAAAACAAGTACGGTGTACTCTGTTTTACAGACACGAATCTTCGGGAGAAGAAGTGGAGCAGCAGCACAGGAACCTTTCTGCATTTTTTAGCCGCAGAGCAGTAAAAAACTGCTTTCGTACGGATCGAATGAACAGATTAATCCTGACACTTCAATTCTTACTTTAAGATTCAGGAAGAGGCCGCCGTCTTTCTGCATTTTTTAGCAGCAGAACAGTAAAAAAGAGCTGCTTTCGTATGGATCGAATGAACAGATTAATCCTGACAATTCTTACTCAAGATTCAGGAAGAGGATGCAGCGGCTTCTTAATTTCAGACTTCAGTTCGGAGTAATCACCTGCGCATCTGCATCCATTTGTTTAACATCTGCCGGCCAAACGAGATTTAAGTAGAGTAATCCGTACTTCCATAGCTCCATTCCACAGAAACATTTTTCTACAAAGAACGACAAAACGACGGCTTCTACGCTACTAGACACGAACTCCCATCACGGCCGTCCACTCGACTCGATCGATAGCTGCTCCCCCTGTCCACCACAGTACCCCTACATTTGCCACTACTGACCACGCCGGAGCAAAGCACGGCCGCGTAGCTCTCTGCTCAGGCGATGGAGACCTGGACGGACTTGGTCTTCTTCTCCGGCGGCGGCAGCTTCTTGACGGTGACCGTGAGCACCCCGTTCTCGCAGCGCGCGGCGATGCCGCCCGCGTCGGCGTCCTCCGGCAGGCGGAACCTGCGGACGAACGACCTCGGCGCCGCCCGGCGCTCGAGCCGGATGTACCTGCAGTCGCCTTCGTCCTCCGCCCGCTTCCGCTTCCCGGCGCCGTTGCCGCTCTTCATCACCAGCACCCGGTCCTCCTCCAGAGTCACCTGCTCAACAATCACACCCAAATGTCAGCGAATTGGACTGCATACTACGACAAGACATGGGGGAATCATGGCGAAACGTAAGCGAATTGAACTGCATATGACTAGGGGAATGCCATCGCCGCGTATAATTACCTGGATGTCGGACTTGGAGAAGCCGGGGACGTCGAGCAGGAAGGCGTACTCGCCGGGGGTCTCCACGATGTCCACCGGCGCGCCGCCACCGCCGCCGCCGCCGTGCGCGCGGGCGTGCCCGTTCCCGTGCGCGGCATGGTGGGCATGCTCGGCGGCCGACCGGCGGTCCCCGTCAGCTGCGGCGAGGCGATCCAGCACCTCCGGCAGGTGGAAGAGGCTGGTCACAGCCGTGTCGAACAGCTCCGTCATGGCGTCACTCCTTCCTCGCAGCGCGTGCGACTGACTCAAAACTCAAGCTCACTGAACTACGAGAGTTTTCTCCCTTGGCTCGCAATTCTGCTGCGGCGATGAGGAGGAAGGGGAGGGTATAAAGGACGAGGAAGCGAAGGTTCCAGACGCGGCGAATGGGTGCTGTGCTGTCGCGTCCAGAAGGATCGGGAAACACTTGGAAGAACCTAGCACGAGACTACGAGGGCGCCGAGGCCGACACGAACGAGTTTTTCTGGGCAGCCGCTCGGCCCATCCGTACTGGGCTTATTGGGCTGAATCATGCTAATCGTAAAAAGCAAAGCAATATTGGAGATCAGCTGGCGAACTCTGGGCTTTTAGCTTCCCTTCAGATGGGCCGTCGTCAACCCTGGCCTACAAACTAAAAGCTCCGCTTTCAACCAGCTGTGCATCATCGATTTTTTAATATTAATTTTGATCTATTAATAAAAAAATAGGTCACCGGAAGGTTGATTGCCTGATGAAGAAGGAACAGGGTCCTATCCGACATGTCTAATAACAATAAAATCCAATAAAAAGATAAAAACGTTAGGACACCAAATTTCTATACCATATATGATATATCATCCGATGGTTAGTCAACAAGCGCCAATGGAGCCCAAATGTCAAACCTTTACCTAATCGTTGGCCATAGGTGCTAACACATACCCACATATCATTGGGTACGTGGATGCATCCATCTTTGATTTATCGAACGATGTTGTTCTAGGCCTTGTTTGTTTCAGGTTAAATTAAATTAAAGTTTGTTATTTTTATATAAGCCAAATGATGTAATACTTTGTAATCATTTTTATATGGTCTAAAATAGTTTCTTTTCAAGTTCATAAAATATTTTTATAATATCTTAAGAAATTTATCGAAGGGCGACAACTTTTTTTATATTAAAGTTCCAACAACTTCTAACACAAACAAATAAGGCTCTGGTCTATTTCTGGCTAAAATTAGTACTACCTATTTTTTCAACGAAAAAAAAAACTCGTACATCATCGGCGTGAGCGAGCATGTGGCGATGTGCTCAATAATGGTCACGTACTCGTACTACGTTTTGTGCGTAGCGACGTGAGGAGAGTTGGGACGCCGAACAAACAATAATGGATAGGCTGTCAGGCTGAGGTTCTAGGCGATTCCGAAAAGGCGCCGTCCCGTCGCGTCCCCACCCCAGCTCGCTCCGTCGGCCGTCGCCGTCGCCGTCGCCGTCGTTGCTTTATCCGGACAAATAGAGGCGGCTCCCCTCGCCGTACACCCGTTCCACGTGAGCCTCGGCGTCTACCCCAGCAAAAAAGCGCACAAAGCCGGCCCACGTGGCACCACACCCAAGCCACGTCCCAGCCGTCCACCGTGAGCCAGGCGTACGGTCCCAAGCGTAGTGGCAACCTCGTAGTTTCGCCCAAAACCCGTGGCCTTAAAAAGGCTACGTAGAGTTTCTCTCTCGCCGCCGTCGCAGGTGGGTCCGTGTGTGAGGGTCGCGCGCGTGGGGCCCACTCGCGAGTGGGACGACGACGCGGTCAGGGAAATGGGCGCGGCCGCCACACGCGCCGGGAACCTTCTCGAGGCCCGAGGCCCCCGCCCCCGAAAATATCTCCGTCCGGCCCGGCCCGGCCCATCTCGGCCGTCCGCCCTCCCCCCGCGCCCGCGCTGGACGGCCCAGATCGCGGCCCCGGGGCGTGGGCAGAACCGGCAGTTCGCAACTGGCAGTGGGCCCGCGTGGCGCGGTGGGGCCCGAGGGACACCGGAGAGTTCTTTTGTACTGCGCTACTGTTGTTCTGGCTCTCTGCCGCCGCTGCGCTTTCTGGATGCTCCCGCGCATTAGAGCGTGGCCCACATTCTGGTCGACCGTCTCGGTGCGTAGAGCCAAAAATCATTGGCCAAATTACCCTCGGATTAGTGACCTGCGCGTCTATAAATTAAGAAACCCACAAAAACCGTACGGTTTTTTTTTTAAATAAGACCAGTTTTTCTTTCGGACGAATCTTATATACTTGCTTTAAGAGCCCTGCGATCGCTGATCGGCTGATCGCAGTTAGGCGCTAGGGTGTTTAGCCTGAAAAGGACCAGCAGATTACCTTTTGCCGCCGGGTGATCCTGATCACATGATTAACATCAGATGAAAAGTAGGTTATCAAACCGGACATCATCAGTACGGTCTTCTTTACTTCAGCTAAAAGTTACTATAATTCAAAATAAATATCTTAAAAGACAACTTAAAAAGTAGAAAAGGTAATGAAAAAATAATTTTAAAAACTCTAACAAAATCTTTTTAAAAGCGTCATTTTGGTTTGTAAAAAATATAAATTTAATTTAGTTCAGCCAAAAAATAGATTTAAAAAATATAAAAGTTACAAATGCTCAAACACTAGAGAAGACAAATATTTTGTTAAAAATACTATCAATACAAACCGGATCCCATTCTTAAGGCTATCTTAGAAACTCTTAAGATAGACAGAACGACTCTTAGCATGCTAATTTTCAATTAGCCACCAATATTTTAGAAAGAATAGATACTCGTTTAAAATTCAAGGCCATTTTCATGCACCAACCCTCACACTGTAACGACATTACAAGTACATCCTTTTAAGGATCTTTATGCTGAAAGCCCATAATATACCGTACTTCCTATAGCACCGCCACGTCAACCAACTTCGATAGTCCATAGCACCGCTCCAAACATTCTCTTATGCAATCTCATATGGAATTGATATATCAAAATCAAGAGGTGGCGGCTTGGATGTCCGACTTGAGGAGGAGCAGCAACGAAGCACCGCCGTCAAATATTGAGCTAAAGCCACACAACAAACCACTTGGAACCTCCCGTTGATAGCACAAGAAACGCACAAGACGTCTCCTAATTTAATACCGAGGTCAGAAAGATCCAATCCCTCAATTTCAACTCCAAGATCCTACTATGGCCCTATTTGGACATCCGAAACGAAGTTCTACTCTGATGTGAAACTTATCATCGACAAACGTTGTCGTTAGATCAACTGAAACCACGTCGAGACTATGCATTCTCTTCCTTTGCTAACTGCAACGAGGCCTTCAACAGCTATCACTAGTTAAATAGTACTGCTTACAAGAACATGTTGTCGCCGTCGATTGACCGTTAGCCTTCATCTCTCGTAAGCCAAATGGCACCAGAGTCAAAGACAACGAGTTGCTATCATATTGAGTTTGATGACAAGGTGATTTCCTTCAAAAACGATGAAAATGTTGTTGACGTTGGTTCCATCAAAACACATAATGCTGATGCTATCACGTAAGTGCAATTAAAACTAACATACACTTATCCTAAATCCGCCCATATATAATACCCGCCATCTCTCCCTTCCCTCTCTCTTGTGGCGGCTTGAATTCCGAAGCCACTAGTTATTCTACGTTGTTATCAACGGCAAGCCTAGCACTGGATCAGGTGTACCAAAGACATTGAGTTAAATTTCAGCCCATACCATTACTTTTGACTGTGTCTACCATGTACAACGATCACTAGAAAGACAAAGGATCATAAAAAACTCAGAAAAATAATAATAAAAAAAATTCATAGACATCATAAAAAACTTAGGAAAATAATTAAAAAAACTTAAAAAATCATAAAAAACTCAGAAAAATCATAAACATGCCGCATCCTGGCTGAAGCCAACCAAACGGAGGCTCACGCACGCCCTGTGAAGATACTTGGGCAAGTATGAATGTACAGTTCGTATGTAGGGATCGACTGTTTCGAGTGCTAATATCCATCGATCTTGCCGAATCAAGTGCAATCAATGCATGCATGTAGGTCGTCAACGCAGGGAGCAGGCGTGTTTGATTATTATTTATAATTTTCTGAGTTTGTTATGATGTTTCTAATTTTTTTATGATTTTCTGAATTTTCTATGATTTTTCTGAGTTTTTATGATTTTTCTAATTTTTTTTTATGTTTTTTATGCTTTTTTTATATTTTTTTGAATTTTTTTTAATGATTTTTATGCTTTTTTATGATTTTTTGAATTTTTTAGGTTATTCTTAATTTTTTTTCTGCTTTTTAATGCCACGTCAGCGCCACGTCATCATCTAACGGGATATAACGGTCCAGGGCCTGTGGTGCAAACTGTGCCAACTTCGAGGGCCTGTGGTGCAAACGGTGCCAACTTTGAGGGGCTGGCAGAGTAATTTACAACTTCCTGGAGCTAAGTGAAACTTGCTGCCAACTTCCAGGGGCTACAGTGCAATTTACTCTAAAAAAAATAGGGAAAGCCGGAAATTCCCAGGCACAAAATATTTAAAAGGCAAGTGGGCATCATGGCCGTGTTTCTGGAGGCTTCCTGGAGTTCGTGGAGGCGAGCGACCTGAGACGGAGAGGGAAAGGAAGGAAGGAGAAGAGAAGAGGCGCCGTCTGCTCTGCTCGCGCCTCCTTCTCCCTCTCTCCTCCGGCCCGCCGCCTCCGCCTCCCCAGGAGCGCCTCTCCGCGCGAGCCTCTCCGCTGCGCGCGCGTGCTTGCGGGCGTGTGGGCGACGGGTGCATGGCCACCGGGAGCGACAAGTGCGGGGACGCGGCGGCCGCCGGCGAGGGCGGCGCCGACCTCTACGCGGTCCTCGGGCTCAAGAAGGAGTGCTCCGACGCCGACCTCAAGGGCGCATACCGGAAGCTAGCCATGGTGAGAATTTGGATTCCTCCTCCGCCTCCGGCGTAGGTGCTTCTTGATGAGTTCTTGTAAGTTTAGCTGCACTGCATGTCTGCATCCCATGCTTTTTGTTTTGAAATTTGGGTGTGGTCGTGGATTAAGTTCCGTTGATGCTGTTGCGCCGTGGGTAAAGGTTGGCGCGAAAGTTATATTTTCTCTTTCCCAATTCGGTCCTTTGCTGTTTTTCTCCTGTGCTTGTGCTCCCGCCATGTACTTCCTGCAGGAAACGTATAATCATCGTGATCTGGTCTTGGCCATTGATTTACGGGCAAAAATCTGCTGTTTTTAGTCAATTAGTCATGTATTTCTTTTGCCCCTGACATTTTTGAACTCGCCAAAGATTGTTCATTTACTGCAAAATACCCCAAGCTTTGCCCTGCTCGACTTCTGAATTTCTGATGCGACTGGACTCTCAACACTGCACAATTTTTCTACTTGGCTCTGGCAAAATTTTGCTAATTCACTCTTGTGAAAATATTAACTTGTTGCAGAGATGGCACCCGGACAAATGCTCATCCTCCAGCACCGTGAAGCACATGGAGGAGGCCAAGGAGAAGTTCCAGGAGATCCAGGGCGCCTATTCCGGTCTCAATCTTCCTTATTTCAAGCTCCAAAACTCCCGCTGTTCTGAATTCCCAACCCACCACACATAACTTGTTACAACTCGCAACGAATAACCGACAGCTAATGAACTGAACACCACCAAAGTCCAAACAGACTGATCTAGCTAGCTGGTGAACTTATTGCATGGAGCCCTCGCGCTCCCGTCCCATTGTTCTTGTGCAGTACTCTCCGACACCAACAAGCGGCTCCTCTATGATGTGGGGGTATATGATGATGACGACGATGACGACAGTGTAAGATTCCTAGTACTAATTGTGTTGACTTTTCATTTCGTTCCTAATCTAGCTTATGGCGAGAGTGAGTATTTTTCTGTTATTGTTGCAGATGCAGGGGATGGGGGACTTTATTGGTGAGATGGCCCAGATGATGAGCCAGGCACGGCCAACGGTAAGAACAGATAGCACCACAATCTTAGTACTAGATGCTTACCATAGGCTGTAGCAGAGAGGTGGTACATCTAGACCACAGATGTATCTGCAACGGATGGTTAATGGCTACTGGCTGCAAAAAGTAATTTACAGCTCCAGTTTGTTGTTGTATGCGCGATATGCCCATGTTCGCATGAAATTACAGCTAGTATTTGTTGTCGTTGTAAAATCTGATTTTGTCACCAGTTTTTTTTCTTCTAAGCAGCAGTATATCTGTTGCGTTGTTTGCAAAACATACCCTAAAGGATGAAAGTATTTTTTTTTTTAGACAAAGGATGAAAGTATTAACTTGCTGCTTTTTGACAGCCTCTGTTGATGCAAGGACTGCTCCGTGCTCTAGTTGTCCATTCAAGCACATAAGTATAAACTAGGCACCTCAATACTGATTGTGTATTTAGAACTTCCATCTTGTTATTTTGGTTTTTAATAGGACTCTTGCTACAGTTTGTTGGGGGATGCTGTGTTATTCTGGGATGCACAAAACATATTGGCACTTTGGGATATGTTCGGTTCTCTTTTTGCAAAGTGTGAGTTAGACACGAAGTTAAAAACGTCAGACGTCACACATTGATACTATAGTATGTCATAGCTTATAAACAAAACAAAATGCTCAAATATGGGTACCATGTCATCAAAATCTTGCTTTGGTTTATCTGAAGAGTTTATATTGCCTCAAATCCTTGTATAGTTTTTACTGGATATTGTTTGGTCTATGTTCATATGTTCAGAATCTTAGAAAAGGAATTGTTATCAAAGATCCATATTCTCCATGGTTTTTTATTGGATACTAAAAGATGAAACTTTTTGGTGAGTTTTTTTAGAACCAAGCTGGAAATCGACTTATTTTTCCTAGACCTGATGCATCCAAGATAAATATGACAATGACAATACAAATAATAACTATGGACTGTTGGATTTGCAGAGGCAGGAGAGCTTTGAGGAGCTGCAACAGCTGTTCGTAGACATGTTTCAGGCTGATCTTGATGCAGGATTCTGCAATGGGTTTGCCAAGGGCCATCAGGTCCAGGCCCAAAAGCAGACTCGGACAACCTCAACCTCACCTTTGTCGTCACCATCACCGCCACCTCCACTAGCCACAGAGGAAGAAGCCCCATCATGTAATGGCTTTAATAAACGTGGTTCATCAGCAATGGACTCACGAAAGCCTCCAAGAGCAGGCGAAGTGGGTACGGGTCAGAGCCAACCAGGGTTTTGTTTTGGGGTAAGTGCACCCATGCCAATTTCCATTTACTTGTCTGTTGGTGATAATGCATCTGGATAGGGCCCATGGTTGCTTACTGTGTTTTGAGGTATGTGCTGTATGGGAATCTTCAAGGGAAGCTAGGATTTAGAAAGATCAAATTACCTATTTCATTACTTTGCTGTTTTTTGTTGGTGCAAGGATGAATCATACTGTCAGATGGGATATGTGCTTTCCTCACCAAAGAATGCAAGATGCTCATAGATTTGCTTGAAAAGTATGATACTCCTTTAAAGAAATTGGCTAGCTAGCTATAATGATTAGCTTGACCTTGCATCTAGTGCTCGCTTAGCCTTTTTTCTCTTGATTGAAGAAATGTGCTTAGATAATATAAATCTTCTTTAATAAGTTCAAGCATCGGGTACCCAAACTTGTGCGCTGGAATAGATTCTGTGGTCTGTATTGATCTTGCTTCTACTCAGGAATACACCTTTTGCATTATTCAGTATGACTGCCTATTCTTCCAAGTTTTTGTTCAAGGAAGCAACATTTTGATCTCTGCTGGTTCATTTACATTTGATGCTGGCAGAAGGCCTTTTTCATTTACATTTAGATGTTTGCACCGTAGCCATTAAAAGTCTTTATTAGCCTTTAATCATAACCACGAAATAGTTTTTTTTTTAAATGTGAAGCATCCTGCTGAAACCTTTTGCATTGGAGACCCCACCAAATGACTACAAAATTTAACTCCACCACTGGGTGTAGTGTTCACACGAGGGCTTTCTTTTCAGGTATGAAGTTTGTGGATAGGGCTACTGGCACATCGTTGTTTGCATGGTCCATATGGCAGTACAGTTCACTGTGCTACTTTCTTGTCTTATATTAATTGCTTGCAAAATGGATTTTTTGTATCGGTGTGATGGGACATGTCTCATGTTCCATGTCATTTAGAGAGATTGCGAGGTCTCAACGACATTAATCGCCTGTCTAGCATACAAAAAGTTGGAACCCAGATGTCATTTTCTGCTTTGCAGCATTCCTCCTTGGATGCTGCCGACCCTTCTATTGTTGGAACATGTTTTGTTTTTGCTTTTATTGTTGGAACATGATTTGCTTTGCAACGCTCGTAGTCCTACCTTAAATCGCCAACCAGTTGGATGTTTTATGACAAGGCTGCATCTGTTTTCTGATGTATTCTATATCTGCTATTTTCTTTAAGAATCTTCGAAGTAGCGGTGCTGGTTGAATTGGCTGGTTCTGAACTTGCTGTGGTGTATGTGAACACTGCAACGACATGTCGATCTTGGATGTCCTGAATGTCTTGTACCCATGGGGAACAGAAATTTTGGTTGTAAAATTCTTCAACTCAGCCTTGTGTGTGCTGAGGTCGACTGATTCTGGGTGGAGTGATATATCGCTGTGTGCTTTTGCTTCGATACCAACCGGTCTGTCTTCTCTGTGCAGAATAGCGACACAAAGCAAGCCCCGCAGATGCGGGGCGGGAGCACCAGCAGGAGGAGGAACGGCCGGAAGCAGAAGCTGTCGTCGAAGCATGACATCTCGTCAGAAGACGAGATCTTGAATTCGCAACAGCATAGAAAAGCTTAACCTCTGATGTAAGAGAAGCTTAACCTTTGTTACCCTTGTTGTCATGGATTGGCCCTTGATTTCCCGCTTTTGTCAAGGGCCATGGTTGAGCCTGGAAGAGAGCGCCGAGTTGCTCTCTTTGCGGGATGCTGGCACGAAGAGGCGATTGGCTCATCATCGTAGGCTGTAGGCCTGGGAGAGAACTAGTCACCTAGCATGTAAAACTCGTCGATGCTATTGCGTTTCCTTCCCTTCGTTCTTGTCGCTGTGTGCTGTACCAATACATTAGATTTTTCAATTGATTCGCTACTTAATAACATGTTGCTCGTGTTTTGGGTTGGATTACCATCACGGTTTCACCAAGAAGACAAGCGGGTGGTATGAGAGAAGAAAAAGCTGATGGGAACTAGGAATATGGAAAGTTGAATTCTCAATAATGAGATGGCCGAACAACGGGACCTGAACCAGGCGAGGCATCGAATGTTCGAGAGAAACAGGGAATGAGAGAAATTTAGATCTTCAACGTAGCGGGACGTAGCTCATATGGTAGACCGCTCGCTTAGCATGCGAGAGGCACGGGGTTCGATTCCCCGCGTCTCCAAATACTCGGTCGACTTTTTTTCCCCACCATTTCAGTTTGTTCACTCTACTAGCCTAGGGGAAGTTGTGCGCAAATAATTGCGATATAAAATTACTTGCCGCGTTGATTTAGATCTTGTTCTTTTCAGCATTACGTATCGTTGCGTATTATTGTATCAAATTTTGTTATTTTTATATAACCTATATGTTGTGATAATTTTTAGAAAATTTTCCGTGTCTTTTAATAGTCCTTGCAAAGGTCCTTAAACTGTTTTTAATTTTTTTTATAATCTTTATACATCTTTTTAAGGGCTTCGAAATTTGTTACAGTAATACGCCAATGTAATGATACGCTGAAAAGAACAAGGCCTTAGGGGCAGCACGGGGCTAACCGCTGGTTTTTATCGATTTTGTGAACCCTACAAATGATTTTGCCCGCGTGTTGGGCTGTTTGCTAATGAAAAAATATTGAAAATTTATTTATGACCAACCCATTTGATCTTCAATGTGGATGTCACTGTCACGGGCCAAAAGAATTACTATAGAAAATTTTGCTAACTTATTTCGTCCACATCGGTGGTATTGATGGGCATGGCAATGTGGTGACGTATGATTATAAATCCCCTTCTGAGATTCAACAACATAGTTGTTGTTCTAGGCATTTTCCTTGTTAGAGTCCTATGTAGAGTTGATGCCGTTGGTCCCCGATTTATTTGTGTGCCAGTGGAATTTTTCTACCCTATGGTGTGAGTTTTGTTTTGGTTTAGTGCTCAGTGTTTTCCAAAGTCGCTGGGTCGACGAGAGCATACCTAAAAAGATTGGTGGAGAGTTGGATTTTTGGCAAGAAAAAAGTATACCCATCATGAAGTGCACAAAATGTCTGATTTGTGTTCACTACAAGTAACAAGCACCGCAACACGTGTAACAAATCCTTGTAAAAAAAAAGTTCCTATTTTTAGTAAGGTCCTGTTCTTTTGAGCTGATCTGAACAGCTGAACGACTGAAATGACTGAACTTCAAGAGTTTTTTGAGGTAGTTTCGAGATTCGGATCTATTTCATGTGACTTGCTTTTCAAAGCGTTAGGACACACCTTCAAAACAACATAAAAACTAATTAAAAAAACTCAAAATACATGTCTTTTCTGAACGTAGATAAATTGTTAAGCTGTTAAGCCGTTAAGCTGAAAAGAACAGGACCTAAGAGATGTCAGATGGAATTGTGGAGTTTCTAGGTTAGTGCTGTTTATTTGGTTGTAAACCATTGGGTTATTAGTTATTACGAATATAATAATGAAAGTGATGTGGGAAAAAAATAACCAGCTAAAAAGATTGGTGGAGAGTTGGATTTTTGGCAAGAAAAAAGTATACCTATCATGAAGTGCACAAAATGTCTAATTTGTGTGCACTACAAGTCTAGAACAAGCATCACACCACGCGTAACAAATCCTTGTAAAAAAAAAAGTCCCTATTTTTAGTAAGAGGTGTCTGATGGAATTGTGGAGTTTCTAGGTTAGTGCTGTTTATTTGGTTGTAAACCATTGGGTTATTACGAAGTAATGAAAGTGAGATGGAAAAAAATAACCAGCCCATGTTTTTTTTTAGAAACCAGCCCATGTTTTTTTAGGGGTGAGGGTACTGTACACGTGGGCCGAAATAGATTCTTCTCTCCATTCCCGGCCCAGGCAATTCCCTCTCGTCGTCACGTCACACGGATCAAAGCCCAGTACGCAGTGGGCCACGCTTGGTCCTCTTCATCTTCCCATCTCCACCCTCTCCTCTGGCCTCTGTCCCTTTCGCTCGCTTGTGCCCTCTCGCTCTCTCCCTCACCGTGGCCGACGCCGCCACTCGCCGACGCGCATCTCCACCCTCGCGCGCCCACCTCCGCGTGCAGCCCCCCTCGCCGCCGCACCGCCCCATCCCGGCCGCCTCCCGCGCCCCCCCGGGCCGCAGTCGCGGGGTTCCTCAGGTAAGCAAGCCCTAACCCCTGATTTGCGCCTGTTCCCAACTGGTCTCTGCGGTTTCGCCCACGCTCATCGGGCTCCCCTGCGCGCGTGCGTCCGTAGGTTAGATGATTAGATCAGCAAGCGATTCTGCTGGTGTCGTGGAGTGCTTAGGCGTTCGCGGTTTTTCGTTGGGGTTACTCACCGCTGTACGGTCGAGTGGAGGCTGAGTGGTGAGATCGGAGTGGTCGTACACTCGTGTGCGTAGGGCGGATTTAGCTGGAGAGGGTTGGATTAGATGGGCAATTGGAATTCTGTATTTTCAGAGTTTGCCGCTGAGAGTAGTGTATAGACGTCGTGTTTTGCTGATCAGGTTGTGGAATCCACTGGCCAAGTCCAGTGGTTTGTGCCTCTATTCATCGGGGCTTTGTTTTTTTTTTTCTTTTTTGCGCTGTTTTGAGTTATTAGAAAATTTGGTTTGGGGTGAGTAGAATGTTACATCTTGGAGTACGGATACAATGCTGGTTGTAACAGTGCTTATGCTGGCTGTGACAGTGTTGACTTTGGATTGCTATTCAACAGCCAGTTTCCTGGACATTTACCCTGCAGAAGTCTATTTAGTTTTGAGACTGAGCCTAAACAGGTAGACTCTTTAGATATGACTATCATTTGTGGCCCCCAGCCTCTCAGGAAGGCTACTTTTCCTGTTTTACTGCAGAAATCTGCACATGGTTATGCTGCGCTGACTGCCGACAAACTCATTGGTTTATGTTGGAAGTGTCTGAATCTCTCTTACCCTAGAGTTTGTATATTCTGTGTTTTGGTTTTTGTTTTGTATGAAAGGAAATCTTTACGATGAGTGGTTTGTACAACCTTGTGAGCAATTTAGTGTTTTAGTGATTAGTGTCTTCCTTTCACTCGTGCTTTCTTGAGTTTTCATGTGAAGGTAAAGTTAACAAGTGATCAAGGGTCAAAATTCAAATCTGCTGTTTGCATGGACCCTACAACATGATCACATCCACATGGCTGCCTTATTGTCGTGCAAAGGCTGGCTACATCAGCAAACCTGCTCTCTCTGCGACACTAGTCCTGAAACAATTGATCACTTTTGCACGTGCCGCCCAGTCTTGACTGACATTTGGGATGACGTCCTACTACAATCATTGATAAATTGCATTGTCGCGGTTCTACGACTGGTGGAGCCATTTGGTGGTGTCCCAGCCAAAGGCGTCTAGAAGAGAATTCAACGGGAGGATCTTCTACATGGTGTCGAACATTTGGAAGGATAGGATTCACCGCCTTTTCCAGCAGTGTGGCCTTATCCATGCGTAGTTAGAGCATCCGTAGCAGGCACTCCAAAACACTATAGCTTTGGATAGGGTAACTGATGGAGGGAATTTGAATTTTTTAGAGTGTAATGTAAATTGTGAAGGAAATTTAGAGGGAAGGATAGAGTGAGTAGCTTATAGTGAAATGGAGTGGAGGAATGGAGTGTTTGATGTGAATGCTCTTACTTGCTAGAATTATGACGGATATTCTTGTTCGTGGACACATTGCCAGAGCCATTCCGAGTAATCGCCTCGCCTCATCTAGCCTGGTGGCCTAACCCCCTTCCACTTTATCTCCATCCCGTCCCCTGGTTTTTTTCTTGCATAGTGTACAATGCCTTTTACCTTCAATGAGTATTGAGTGGGCAATGCTCTTGTCTTCAGTTTAAAAAAATTGTTGTTTCTTTCATTGATGTATTTGCTAGATTGTTTGTCTTGTTTAAACATACATAGCTGGCTTCTATTGTTATAATAAGGCTTTTTTAGTACCTCTAGGAGTCCTTTCATCCTTTGTTGTATCGATAACTACTTATACATGTGTCCAATTATTTCAGATTGAGGGTATCACTGTGGCATGCCTTTTTGGTGGACACACTTCATTTGTTCGTGAATCTGGACTGGCACTTTTTGTGTCATCGTCATGTCAGGCTTGCTAAATGTACAAGCTTAACCTTGCAATTTAATTATCTTGCTTTCACCAGATATACTTATTCCATTTGTGTATTCCATTTGAGTAACCGAGAAGATTAGTCTTGTTAGTTTAGATAGATTGGTTTGGATTAGGTTGTTACCCTTAAGATAAATTGTTGGTTTCAATCTTTTTCTAGATTGAGTTGTTAGGCAGTGGTCCTATATAAAGGACCATTCCATCATTATACTAATCAAGCAAATAAAGAATCAGTTTCTTATTTCCCCTTCCACGCCACACTGGTGCTGCCCCTGGCAAGATTCCCTTGCCGGCCTTCTCACTCTCCTAGATTGGATCATTACACATTTCATTTTTAGACACTTAAATTTCATATAATTGTACATCTAAATTGATTGCCTTGAGGCTGCACTACTACCGTACTACGTTTCTTTTTCTTTGCATTAGCACCCTTTTAATAGGTTATTTGAGTAAGGAACAAGTCCATATTACTCACCCTCAACTATCCAAAAAGTCTATCCTACACCCCAAACTACAAAACCGGTTATTTAACACCCCCATCTATAAAAATCGGGTCATTTTGCACCCTTGGTGGTTTAGGAGGGTGGCTATGGCGATGTGGCATACAGATTTGTCCACGTTAACTCCACATGTGGCATAATTAGTGATTTTTTTACTTTAAAATTATACAAATTTATCAAAAATACTTTCCTGCCCAAGGATCATATAAAAAATGTTTTTTCAAAATTTTGGAAGTTTCGAATGTTTGTTTTTTAAAAAATGATTGAATTAACTAAAAACTTTAAAATGTTTTTGCAAACTTTTGGGCGTTTAGAATATTATTTTCATAAGTTTTGGTTGCATTAACAAAAAAATTAACTTTTGATATTTAAACATTCATTTTTCTAAAAGTTAATTTTGTCTGGCCCTTGTGCACTAAAATATTTTTTTTCCTAGGATTTTTAAGTCCAAAATCACTAGTTAGGCCACATATGCTGCCCACTTGAACAGAATCACATGCCACTTCTGCAAAACTACCCTCCTAAACCACCGAGTGTGTAGAATGGACTTTTTGGATAGTTGTGGGGTGTAATATGAACTTATTCCTTTTGAGTAATGAGTGGGTATGCTTGATATGAAATTTGAAGTTTCATTAACTGTCCACTTAGTTGTAGTAACTGGCAGAATTACCTTATCTTGCCAAACCAAACAGTCCATGCACTGCATCTTTTGAGCTTCTATTGTAGTAGTGAAGAAAAGTTTGACTGGGTACCATGTATTCATGTACAATTCCTGTTTATCTCAGAGTGGTTTGCTCTTGAGAATAGCATGGCTGCCATATAGCTTGTTTTGTTATGTGTCTTGATTGATTCTTTCTTGCCTTTGCAGTCAAACCTTAACAGTTCGGGATCAAATCTTCCAGATTCAACTGGACGACCATTTACATCATCCTTTTCTGGTCAATCTGGATCAGTTCCAGGTTTCCACCATTCTGGTCAGCATTTAAGCATATAACATATTAGCTTGGCTAGTGCATGCATTAATACAAACATTACAATGTCCATGGAGTAAATATTTTGTTTTCTTGACATTTCTCAAGGCCTGCACAACATTCATGGAAATTTCAGCCTTCCAAACATGCCTGGATCACTTGCACAAAGGAATGCGGCAATGAGCGGCCTGCCATCCTCTGGGGTTCAACAACCTGGAGGGAGTATTTCTGGGAGATTTGCTTCAAACAACCTTCCGGTTGCCATGTCTCAGGTTCTAATTCTCACCTTAATGCACGTTGAAATATTGTTTTGCCTTTTTGTGGAAAGGCTGAATATGCATCTTAATGGCACTTAATTTTTAAGGGAAAATTTTACTGGTTTAAATTATAATGTACCCCTTTTTGCATGTTCATTGTGGATCATGATGAATTTCTTCTTTTAATTCTATTGTTTCTTTGCAGATTCCTCATGCACATTCAGGTGTGAGTGGCAGAGGAATGAATGTTGGCGGAGGTCCAGCATTTAGTAGTAGCATGAATATTGGTGGTACCATTCAAGGCTTATCCTCGAACTTGGGCACCAGTGGCAATCGAAGCTCTGTTCCTGGGATGTCAGTATCCCCAGCTTTAGGAAATTTTGGTCCACGGATCACAAATTCTGTAGGAAATATTGTCGGTGGAAGTAATATAGGAAGAAATATAAGTTCTGGTGGATTGTCAGTGCCGAGTATTGCATCACGGATGAATATTGGTGGCAATGCTGGGAGTGGAAGTTTAAATGTGCAAGGATCTAACAGGATGATGAATGGCCTTCTTCAGCAAGGTAATTTGAGCCTACCTCAGGTGGAATATATCACTCCATATATTTAAATAAGTTTCATGCTGCCATGTCTTCATAGTTTCTTAGTTGCTTATCTTTTCGGGTAATTTGTTTTCCAATTTTTTTTTAAAAAACATGATTAACCATTGTTATGATAATACTTTGTTGAGTATCTGCTTACTATATGTTTGCTTTGACCTGCATCCTCATCCCTTAACTTTTTCTTTCCCATAGATTATTATTATTATTTGATTTTTTTGAAATCAGTAAGTAGCTATTGATGTTTCAACTTTATAACATACAAACCATGTGGTGGTAGAGAGCAAACTGTAAATTGCTCTATCTAAGTTTAACGATGAGTCTCCTAGTCTCCCTTTGTAGAGATACATTTACAGATGAAAACGCTGACAGGCTAGTATATACCTTGTTCTACTTCTATTTTTAGCTTAAATACTGGTATCATTAAATTATCAAACAGTTGAGTTTCCGTTTTACAGGGATGCTGGTTTTTTTCGCCTTAGTTGTAATTGATGCTTTCTTATATCTTGAAGTTGTTTTTATGTTGTGATATTACCAATTTAAATTCATCAAAGCAATAGTGTGACAACATATATGTACAGGTTGTGATGATATGACTGGAAGATTTAAATGGCTGACAATAATATTCTGTTCTTTTAATGTTGAAGTGCATATATATGAGACTTCTCATTCAGCCTGTTGTTGATTTTATTTCTTTGAAATCAGCATCACCTCAATTGATTACTATGCTTGGGAGTTCATACCAAACCTCTGGAGGCTCATTATCTCAGAACCAAATACAAGCAGGAAATAATTCTCTAGGTTCTATGGGGATGCTACATGATGCGAGTGATAACACCCCATTTGACATGATGAATGATTTTCCCCAATTGACTGGTCGACCTAGTTCTGCTGGCGGTCCGCAAGGACAATATGGTAAAAGGGCTGGAATCCTTAGTTTTTTTTTTTTGTTTGTGATGATGTGTTGCCAATTTCTATAAATTACAGGGTCACTACGAAAGCAAGGAGTCGGTGTTAGCACCATTGTTCAGCAGAACCAGGAATTCAGCATTCAAAATGAAGATTTTCCAGCTTTGCCAGGATATAAAGGTGGTTACAGCTCAATTGTTTCGAGTGTATTCTCATTATACTTTTGGTGTATTGATGCATTAATTATTCAATTGTGTTACTACATGATGTTGACCTTCCAATATCATCTGCATGCATTTTCTGTAGTGTTTCATCAAGCCCTCACTATGTAATTATTGGATAGTAATCGAGCAACTTTGTTCCCAAAAATATCACCTGTTTTAAGATCTGTTGCAAATTCCATTGGTTTTTTTTACGTCTTTTATGGAAGGCTGTTGCTTTTCTTGAGTTAACGAATGTACTATCATTTTGTATGTTTGGTATCCATTTATTAATTTCTCTTGCCACACAAAGTTTTAGCCTGTTTTGTAGAGCTATGGTGTTAGATTCTTTGTGTTTGCGTGTGAATATACGGTGGTTTGAGGAAAGCGTAAATTATCGTCTCAAAAAACTCAAAAGTCAAAAGAGAAACTTTTCTCTTTTCCTTCCTCTCACTTTCCTCTTCTTGTTTTGCCCATCTTTTCCATGCTCAATTTTCTCCTCACTTGGACTCTCTTCTCATTGCTAGGGTTTTCCATTGCCCCCATCCTCACTTGTGGTCCCTCCACGCCATGCTTTCTTTCCCACTCCGCTCATCAGTGTGTCGACAGCACTACCAAACTGCTTGTACTCATCACGTCTTCTATGTGTGTGTCCTCATCCCACCTCTAGTGTGGAAGTGATTATGTCCCTCCCTTGTTGCTCTTGAGATGTAGTCTTCAGGTTGCTCCGGGAGTTGCGCCATTTGTCACCCCTCTTGCGTCCAGTAGAGAGTTTCGGACCTGGAGCATTGCGAAACACACCCTTAATGCCAAATCTAGGATGTTGTTTCAAAATGTGTGGTGTGGATACAAAGGTGGCACAGTTTTTGATAGAACTGCCTATACTTCTCCCAATGAGATTAGTATTGGTATGTCTTACATATGCAAGAAGCCAAAAATGGTTCGATTCCAGAACATGAATTTTGTGCCTCCTTGATATATGATCCAAAAAATTACCTTGAAACAGAAGGATCACCAGGCCCTACCGATTGGCATTAATAGAGTAGTAATCAATTTGAATCGTCACAAATCACCATTAAAACAATCTAGGTCAGTAAGGAAGGAAAAAAGCTCCCAATGTCATTCAATTAAATGGGTCCAAGTGTAACTTGCTTTCATATGGCAAGGTGCCAGTATGCCTGTTAATCTGTTATCCATTGAGATTGCCATAAAAGTGTTGGCAATTGCGGCGAGAAATGATAGCACATTTACCCCGTTTGGAACCATTAATCTAAGCCACTTCTAGCTTTTGTGCAGTAAAGGCCAGAAAACCGAACCAAGCAAAACGGATTTGTTCGAAGCCATTCCTCCAAGTAAATTCTCTGTCTTCTTGAATCTCTTGAAGCCTGGATATTCAACCGCAGCCATTCCAAACAAGGCCACCTGAGACATGTTAGGGCACTGATTGTGACATTAAATGGATGACTCTTTAAGGCTGTTTACTTTAGTCAAATATAATAAATAATCTTTTCAACTTGCCTACATGTCCAGAGGTTCTAGCAAGTGTCGTACTGCCATCTGGATTAGCAACATGTAATGCCTGTAATTGCTGGCAAGAGATTTATCTGCTGTCTGGATTGCTAGAAATAGTCACTGTAATTCTGGGCAAGAGATTGTCGTGTTGTTTGGATCGCCGTAAATGCCCATAATTATACCATCATAGACTTATGTCGGCGACCTTGGGGCACTGATTACGACACCATCACTAACTTTGTTGTTCGTACGAAGGTTGGCAATTTTCTTTCCTATCACAAGCATATGTATTCCTCTTCTCGTGCTGTAGCTATACGGTATTGCAGTGCTGCCCAAGCCTTGCTTTATGTCTTATACATGACTTTGCTACACTTTATATAAGACATCAGCTAAGTCAGTGCATGATGAAGTAGCATCACGGTTACTATGGCTAGAAGCCTAGAAATCATTTTCAGATGCAAGTGTTAGAGTTAGTTCTAGTCCATGTGTATTTAGGGATAGTAGTAGAGCCCTTGTCTTATTTGGGACAGGCTTTCCTGCCTTATACGGGGTTCCTGATGCATGTGAATTTAGGGATAGTAGTAGAGCCCTTGTCTTATATGGGTACATGCTTTCCTGCCTTGTATGGGGTTCCTAATGTACTCTATCTCTATATATATATCGGCCTGTTGGCCTCTAGTTCAATACAAGTTCTATTCATAACAGGAAGCATGTGTTACCATTCTACATAGCGTGCTACTAAATTAACTAAAAGGAAAATGTTGATCTCGTGACATAGCCTTGTAGCTAAATTGCTGCCATAACTGCCAATCTAGCCGCACACTCTCGGCTTCACGAAGTGCCACAGCCTTTTTCTTTACGTTGGTGCATCAAGATAGGTACGCACATGAATGCGGAGCATCGCAGTTAAGTCATTCTTTCAACAACAGCCCCTTTTTTCAAGTGATAATGATACACATTGACGACCAAATCATATCTAATCATTATGAGGGAATCATTTTTTACAAATGCATTTTTAATTTATAAGGTCCGTATTCATGCCGATCCCCTTTACCTGTGTGACATGGTTTGCCTAATTTTAATCCCTGAACTGCTTTTGAACCTATGTTTCCACATGCTACATGATTAAACAGTAATACTTCATAAACTTGCTGGGCATCAAATAGTACTGTAAACTAACATTGTTTTCTTGATGTTTTAAAGTTTCTTTCCAACCTTTTTGCCGAACATTGCACTGCTTCTGAACCCTTTTTTCCCAAAGACATTTTGCCAAGCTCTACAAAATGCTGACCTATTGAGTTTTCAGGTAGCACATCAGATTATGCTATGGAGTTGCATCACAAGGAGCAACTTCATGAGAATGTACCTGTAATGCAAGGACAACAGTATCCTGTGAGTCACTGTTTTCTAATTTATTACCCTTGTTCTCTGAGCCTTTTTTCTATTTGACACAATATGCACATTTGCACAGATGGCAAGGTCAGTTGGATTTAATTTAGGTAGTAGCTTTGCACCAAATCGTCAACAACACCAGCAAGGTGCTAATTCAGTAAGTAATACTGGGGATTTTTTTTTTTTAAAAAAACATGCATCTAACAATCAGCATCTATTGCATCATCATGCCTCACATCTGTTTTTATTATCAGATGGCATGTATCATTTGGATGCAAAGCTTGTATTTTGCTGTTTATATTGGCCTTTTAATACAAGGGGTGGTAATATAAATTATGTTTCATTAGGTTCAGAATGCCGGACCCCAAAATATTGGACTAAGACCACTAAATTCAAGTCAAACGTCTAGTTTTGGATCATATGAGCAACTTCTCCAGCAATACCAGCAGCCGCAGAGCCAAAGTTCTTTCAGGTTGCAGCAGATGTCTTCAGCTGCACAGTCATATAGGGATCAAAGCCTTAAATCCATTCAGGGGGCGCAAACGCCACCTGACCCCTATGGCTTGTTAGGATTGCTGGGAGTTATAAGGATGAACGATGCTGACTTAGCATCTCTTGCTTTAGGAATAGATTTGACAACATTGGGTCTAAACTTGAACTCACCAGACAATCTATACAAGACATTTGGCTCCCCATGGTCAAATGAGCCAGCAAAAGGAGATCCTGATTTTAATATCCCAGACTGCTATTCTGCCGAGCAACCTCCAGCATTACAGGTAAGCTACCAAAAACTGTAAGCTACCTTTAAGCTGCGACTAATGAATGTTTTAACTACTTTTTTTTTAATGAAGGCCCCTATTCCTCTCTTCAAGGACCAGTTCATGTTATTATATGTTTTTTGTAACAAATTATCTTTTGGTGCAGCCTATACATTTCCAGAAGTTTCAGACATCGACCCTGTTTTACATCTTCTATAGGTACTTGCGCTACTTACATTGTTCTAGGCTCATCTGTTAGTACCAGCAACATTTAGGGTGCTTATTTTGTCGTTTGTTGCAGCATGCCGAAGGATGAAGCTCAGTTATGTGCTGCCAATGAACTGTGAGTACAGGTTTCACTGTTATGGTGTGTAATGTTGTTGTTAGGGTTATTTGAATATGCATGCTCCTTGCTTGTTGTGTTTTGCAATAACAATTATGCAATGCTCAATGCATTTTTATGTCTAAAAACTGCTGGCAAGCCAGCTGCCACTAGGTCACTGGTGCCAGCTTCTGCTGTTTGCTCAGACGTACTTGACTGAACCTAGTGAGTGATATACCAATTTTAAGTAATACTGTGGATTCATTGATTATGTTGGATGAATACCTGTAATTCAGCAACATTGAAACTTGCTCACAAAATTTCTATTCTGGTTTTCAAGTTAATTTTGCTTATTTCTTCTGTGTTGAATGAATTTCCTTTTTAAGCTTTGGTAGATATCTTCTATACTTGCCTCGTTCGGCAACTTAGTGCAGTACAGCAAAACCAAATGGAACTCAAAACAGATTTCTTATATATAATGTAGACACACCATATAATGGAAATGTGTATATATGATTATGTTTTCTTCAGATATAACCGAGGATGGTTTTACCATAAAGAATTGCGGTTGTGGTTCACAAGAATTCCAAATATGGAGCCTCTTGTGAAAAGTGCTCTTTATGAACGAGGGTCTTATGGATGCTTTGATCCAAACAACTGGGAGACAGTCCGCAAGGTTTGGCCATGTAGATTCACTGTAAGAATTCTAGATTCTATTTTGCACTTGCAAATTATGACCAAGACTCTGCCTCTTGCCACAGGACAACTTTGTTCTCCATTATGAACTAATAGAGAAAAGGCCAACGCTTTCTTCTGTATCCCAAAATGCTAGGTGAAAATTTCATGGTAAGGTATATTTCCTCGGATGACATATTCTTTAGTGTTTCATGTGCTCCTTTCAACTCTCATTTTATATAGAGAAATACGATATTATTTTTTTCCCAGATACCTCCTGACTCAAGTTTTAGCTTTGTTAGACAGTTAGACTGCACCAAGAATGTGTTCAGAACACAGCATCAGTGCCTAACTTTTAAGGTAGGTATTGTCTTGCAGACAAATACATGTTATATGCCTGCTGGATTGCACTTGCTTTTTATTTTTGCTGGAAAGAAAAGCTAATGCAACATGTTAAAAACACTACCTAGTTACAAAGCAATATTTACCTAGTTACAAAGCAATATTGCCTGTGGCTATTTGAAAGAAGAAAATCCTTATTTTAATTGTGTTTGCAATCGAAAACCTGTCATGGTTTGCTGTTGGCATGTTGAGAATCCTTACTAATACAGGAGAAAAGGTCACAATAAAACATTGCTCCCATATGCTTATTTGTGGTTCAACTCATTCAATTTGATATATTTATTTGACACCTTTAATCTGCAAGTCCCATGTTTGCTTTTTCTGTAGAACATAACATGGCTGTTTACATTTTATTTGGACAGGACTGGGAAAACTCAGAAACTAGGGGCATACCGATCTGCAGAGGGGAGGCTGCAGAACAGAAGTCGGAATGCCCTGTTGTAGCTTTTGTAATTATATACCATGACGATTATAAAAATTTGCATTTTACTTTGATCATTTAGTGCAGTCTGTATTCCCTGTAATATGCTGACGTTCCCTTAGAGCTCAACTGTCCAGCTGTTTTCTGCAGATTTTTTACAAAAAAATGTCAAGACTTGGATGATCTCCCGACTAAGCCATGACCATCCTCAGGCGGCGCTGTCCTCTTGGGTTGAAACTTTTCCTTTTTTAAAATTGAATCAGCGTGTTGTTGCGCACCTAATCTACACACCTCCACCCCCATTGTCTCGCCCTTTTCCATCTTTATAAGGTCAACGCAAGCAAAGGTAGGTGTGCACCTAATAAAAAGCCGGCTTTATCATGTGTCAAAAAAAGCCGGATTTATCATGTGTCAGAAAAAAGCCGGCTTTATCAGGTGGCTATTAAGGTCGGTTTAAGGCTCTGTTCTTTTGAGCTGATCTGAATGGCTGAACGGCTGAAATCACTAAACTTTGAAAGCTTCTTGAGGTAGTCTTAAGATTCGGAGCCATTTTTTTTGACTTGTTTTTTAAAGCGTTAGGGCTAACAGTGAAAAACAGTGAAAAAAGGACTATTAAAACTCATCATATTGTTTCAAAACGTAGATAAGTTGTTAAGCTGAAAAGAACCGGGCCTACATGTTATCGACATAGAGCGGCAACCCTAGTGGCCAAAACACTGTGGTCCTCTCGTCCCTCCAATTTTAAATGATCTTGCTGAATTTAGGGAGGTAATAGCGTTGCGGTGGCGAAGAAAAAAAAAAGGACAACGGGTGGTGACTCGATGGCCAAAGCTCATTGACTCTATCGTCCTATCAAGAATGGCGGTCTTTGTAGAAAAACAAGAAGGAACAAACACAGAGTATTTTCATATCAAGGCCACTACAAGGAGGAGAAAAACCGCATTACTTTATTGGAGAAGGGGCGATGGAATGCTGGTTCATGATGATAATGCTCGGGTCCTCTTGCAACATTTCACCCGAACCCTAGGTACTAAGGAGGGAAGAACCTTCGCAATCAACTAGCAAATCCTCCATTGGTCATGGGTACAGACCCAAGATCTTGATGCTTATTTTACATTTTTTTTATCTTTCAAAAGCGATACACTAGCTACCTTCAGACAAAGCGCCCGACCCCGATGGTTTTATTAGCGCCTTCCATAAGGCTTGTTGGGAACTTGGGATGTCATACAATTTGACCTTCTCAATGTCATGTGCAACTTCTCCACGCTAGCACCGGGTCGATTGGCTGCTCTGAATAAGGCGTCTTTTTTTTTTTTGCAACAAGGGTATATCTACCCCGATTTCCATTTCATCAGAAACGAAAAAGTTTTAATGTGAAACAATTGCTAGACCAACACTTACACACCCCACCGGTCTGAAACACCAAGTATTGAGCCTCCCAAAAAAAAAAGAGTCCTCTCTTTTAAGCAAAGTCAAAGGTAAACACATAGCCACCCAGTACGCAGTATGGAGTGAAAATGCAGACACCATGCTTCTATCTAAACAAACAGACAACAAAACCCCAGAACCAAAACCAGGGGATCCCCCTTTCTAAGACTCCAATGATGAGCAACTCCCGACAACAAGAGACATTCCTCGCAACAAGATATCAATCCTTTGGGCTCTCACCTGATCCCCCCTTTTCTCCTCTTACAGCTCCTTTAGGTTATCAAAGATCTTCTCCACACCCATCTTAACAAGCTCCTGATCATCTGCCTTCTATAGACCTGTCCAATAACAGAGGTTAGCACAGACAATATACCCAATCTCCACCGGAGACTTGATGTGTTTGCTTTCAAAGCACACCGCGTTTCTGCGCCTCCAAATAGCCCAACAAACAGGCGCAAAGCCTACAAAGCATAACCTCCTAGAACTTCAAAAATTGTTTGTAAACCACCTGAAATAAGAGTGAATATCGACAGGTCTATTATTAACATTCAAAGCAAGCGCAATAATCCCCCACACCGACTTAGCTATCATGCAATTGAAAAACAAATCATCAATTGTTTCCATCTCTTCACAAAAACCACAGCGTGTGTCTCCCAGCCATCCTCTTTTCCTCATTTCTTCATCTGAATAAGGCATCTATTGTGTTGCTGTCAAAGAAAAATAATGAACAACTCACAAGGGTGGGAAACTTCGGGCCGATAACTCTCATCCATTCTATGGCCAAAGTCTTCTCCAAATTGCTAGCTCTCAGAGACTCAGACTCGAACGGTAGCTGGATCATATCATCTCAGTATCCCATTGCGCTTTCATAAAGGGAAGGAGCATTGAAGACAATTTCTTGCATGTTCAAACTTTGCCTCGAAAGCTGTATAGGCAAAGAGCACCATTCCTCCTCTTCAAGTTATATGTCACAAAAGCTTTCGATTTTTCTCAAGGGAGCACCTCTTGGAACTCTTACAACGAAGCGGCTTCGGTGCCAAATGGCAGGATTGGCTCACCGGAGTCTTCCTCCTCCATTCTCCTTAATGGAATTCCTAGTCAGTTGATTAGGCATCGCCGTGGACTTCGACAAGGCGATCCCCTCTCCCATTACCTCTTCATTTTGGCCATAGACACCCTGCATTATATACTCAATGTGGCCACACAACAAAGTCTTCTCAAGCCAATAGGTCAAGGTAGGGCTACAGAAAGGTGCACAATGCTCGCTTTACGTAAACGACGCCATGATCTTCTTGCACCCAACTAAGGAGGATGTGACAACTCAGCTATCTCTCCAGTCTTGTTTTGGGCATGCATTACGCCTAAAGGTTAACATGCAAAAAAAAAAAGCACAGTCACCACTAGGGGTGTAAATGGTCCGGATATTTCCCGGACCGGATCAGTCGGATTCGGATTCGGATAGAATCGGGTCTGATTTTTTTGAATATTTTCGGATTCGGTTTCGGTATTGGATATTTAGTTTCGGATACGGTATCGGATACGGGACGGCCAATACTGCCGGATCGGATAATTTTTCGAATATTTGGTCAGGATATATTTCGGATATTCAGCTGAGGCCCACCCACCAGCCTAATTGACCTAAGGCCCAACAGCCCAACTTGCATGAATTATGTAGGTTTTTATTGATTTCTCTAGGTTTTTCCTATCTATGAATGTATCTCCATGCCGCTATGTTTTGAAAGTTGAAATTATTTATTGACTTATTAATATATGCCACTTTGTCAATATGACTTGAAATTATTTGTTGTCTGACTATGTTTCATAATTCGATAAAATATTCGTAACCGTATTCGGTTTGATTCGTATTCGATCCGTATTTGTTCTCGACAATATCCGATCTCGTATTCGTATCTGAAATACCCGTAACCGGATCCGATTCTGAAAAAAACATGCGGTTAAGGATATGATTTAGCCATTATCCAATCCGATCCGGACCGTTTACACCCCTAGCCATTACGGCCGGTGCGAGAGCTTGGGCCTCCATGACATTACTGACATTATGCAAAACTTTCATGTAGCTAGCACGCACGAGCCTTCCTATAAGATACTTGGGGCTGCCGTTGTCTCTACATCGGCTCAGGAAGGTGGACGTGCAACCGACTCTAGACAAGGCATCCACGAGGTTTTGGCAGGCTGGAAGCATGGACTTGTCACACCGAGATGGAGACTTACCCTAGTAAACTCGGTTCTGATCAGCACCCTACCTTAATACCTCCTTACCGTGCTACATGCTCCGGCGAGCTTCGTGCGCGACCTTGAAAGCATTCGCCGGAAATTCCTATGGACAGGCAAGGAGGGGGAAGCTGCAAGATAAAATGGTCAAAGGTCTATTCTCCTACATGCGCTTAAGAGGGAATGGGGGTCTTGCAACTCCAAATGTTCAGGTGAGGCGCTACGCCTGCTCTCTAGCTTCGACAAACTGACCCCAGGCAGAATTGCTAGGCCCTTTCGATCGCATGGATGGGGACTTGTTCAATGCTTCAGTTTCGATCGGTTCTAGTGGGAAATGGAAAGCGTGCTCGATCACTTCTTGGCATCGCGATGGCTACTTGGCTAGGCCCGATTACCCTTAGCCAAACAACGCCCATGTTATTTAAGGCGACACGGTGGAAATCGATGACAATATTGGACGCCATCCATGTGATATCCGACATCAGGAATGGGTCGCGGACATAGACGATATATAGCCGAATACTTCGCCGTATGCATGGCAGCATGGGAGCGATTGCTTGAAGAAAGTACTACTCCGCTCCAGGACAAGTCACGGTTGCTACACGGCCAAAACAGATTAACTAATACAATTCCAGGGATGTTAATTTGGAGTCCAATTTCATGGAGATTGTTTGGAAGCAGTGGGCGTCCACGAGATGCAAGATCTTTGCCTGGCTCCTGCCACAAAACCGACTCTGAAATTTAACTCTTCTCCTGCGTCTTCGCCTGTGCTCTCTGAGCACGGATATCTACCGAATTGACCTGTGCAAGCCTTCAACCAGTTGCATGGCGTCACTCCCATAGTGCCATGCAGTGTTAGAATGGTGAGAGGAAAGACTAATAAGGTCACCAGCCGTTTCATGTCCCGGATCTGGCACAACGGTTATTGCTGGTCTCTGGCATCTGTGGCGCGAAAGGAACCAAAGAATCTTCAACAATTCATACACACGGACACGGGGCGGTGTAACGAGTTTAAGAAGATCTGAAAGATGAGCTTTGACTGTGGAAGATGACAGGTTCGGACACCTCCTTGAGCAACTAGCCACGGCTATCCCCCCAGCTCAGGGTGATGTTTTGTTCTTATTTTCGGTGGTGCATCAAAGATCAAACTCCTTTGGGTCCTAGGCCTCCTAGCACCATTGTAATTATTTCTGTCCGCCTTAACTAAAAATTGCCGTTAGCCTTTTAAAAAAAGAAAAGCAAAGGCCTGTGCACCATACAATTATTGTGCACCTATTACTAGAGGAATCAAACTGATCTTACACTTGTATATAATAGAGTAAATTGGGCGTACACAGGAATGTATTGAAAGGAAATCAGGACGGACGTCACAGATTCACATGTAAAGTTGCACTTATAATTATATAAATTACAAAATGTCATCAGTTTCCATACATATCCCCTTACACAATGCAGATATTATGAACTGCGCAAGTTCAAATTAAGTTCATAAGCACTAGCGGGTAGAGAATTTTGTTACGGCATTATTTGGTTCCTTTCTTGCCTAGCCTAAGCAAGGGTGGGCAAGAGAGAGCAAAGGAATCAAACATGCCCAAAATATTTTGAACATTGCTTTGTCAATCAAAAAAGGACTAACGGTGGCTCCCAAATCCCAATCTCTATTTGCGATCTTTTCTGATCCAGTTCAGGTGGATTCATTGAACACCTGCAACGAGTGAAAAGGGAACAAAGAAGCAAGTCATGTTTGTAATGCATGATATCAAAGTTGATCACTAGACGATGACAAGATCAATCCTACCTGTTCCGATCAGGGTTATAGAGTCTAACATCTTCATTAGTCATCATTCTCATAGTAGGAGCTTGCTCTAATTATGTAGACCTGAAACATTCACATAAGGTAGGTGGCATGGTTAGCACTTGGCAGTAAAAAAAATTCTTCTAATAGTTCAATGTTAAGGGAAGCCCTCGAGATTATGGAACGTGCACAATAGAAAGCATGCATCAAACGAAAGTAGGAAACTGATTTAGAGAACTTTTAAGACTCGAAGCAGATTTAGCACTGATTTATACAAGGTTATAGGAGAAACAGAATTGTTCTTTTGTTCCAAACAGGCACAACCGCCCAATTGTCATTTTTAGCTTGTCAGAAAATAATTAGCACATTTTTCTTGCTTCAGTTATATTTTGTTTTATAAGTAGGCATGCCAGGTGGTCCCATTCAACCATTTAAACCAATGACACGCGCAAACCATAAATGTTTGATCCACAGAATTCTGGTGGTTATTATATGACAACAGCCAGTTTTTTTTCATGTAACAACTCAATTAACATGACACCTTTGTTGTCTGCGCAAATATTTGGGGACAACAAATCACCTTGAAAATTCAGGCAAGATCCATTAATTTATCTCAAACCCCATTTGAAAATGTGAATCCCACATACTTTAGGTAGGGTATGACGCAGCAAGCCAGCAATCTAACTGAATTTGCGGTTCGTTACAAGATTCCTATGGAAATCGTGTGCTTCGTACAGTTTATACAGAAAACTAAAAAACTCACCTTGAACGTGGTAGGCTCAATCAGCTGGAACACCAGGCAATCACCATCCACTAGCTTGTGATTGATGGCGAACCCTCTCCACCCAGCGCTGAGGCCCCGCTTGTGCGCGAGGTAGGTAGTTTCAGACTCATCGTCCACCTCATCCACCAGCGTGATCGTCTCATCACGCTTCGGGAGATACTTCCTGCTAAAACCCGTCGGGAGGCCCTACCCATTAACCAATCCTCTTAATCAACATTTACAGATTAAATACCATAGTTTGAGAGAACTAAGCATATTCTATAATTACTAATCGGCAATAGTAAAGAAACAAATCTTGGCATCGATTTTCAAGGGACAATGTACAAACAACAGATCATTGGTCTCATTCAGGGAGTGAAGTTATGCATCAGAAGAAATTTTTTGTTGTTTTACCAGCCAGAACCCGCCGGTGACATGAGACTGTGTCATGGGCTTGACAAATATGGGGTATTCGGAGCCTAGCTTGTCTTCCAGCTCTTCGGCCATGGTGATGGCATGAGCTCTCTCATCATCAGTGGCATACACTCGGTTGAACAAGTCCCTCCTGGTGCTGTACGTCCTGGTCCTGCTCAAAAATACACACACAAAAAGAAAACCAGAGCACAAAGCTCCAGTATGCATCACATCCATGAGGTTAATCAAAGGCAGGAATAATTGGGCGAGACATGCGCACACCTCCGTATCTTCTTCTCGAAATCCAAAGATTCCTGCAAGCATCCAAGAAAGACGCAATCTTAGATCGGTAAATCAATCAGAAGAGAAGAAGAAGAATAATTCAACCGTATTGTGACGTACGTCGCGGTACTTGGGCTGCTCGGGTAGGCTGGCGAGGCGGCCGGACCGCCGGAGCGGGGCGTCCTCGCCGGCGTCCTGCACCGGCCGCGCCTTCCGCTTCAGCGTCTTTGTCTGCAAGAAAAACCAATCAGAATATAAACCTGTAAAAACCGCAGCAATAGCAGCAGCAGAAAGCAGCCGGAGGCGGCGGCCGATCTCATCATCACCGGCGATGGCTTGGCGGCCTCGCGGACGGCGGCGGAGAGGTGGTGCAGCCGCAGCTCGTCCAGCTTCCGCTTGTTCTCCTCCACCTGCCTCCTCCGCTGCTCCTCGTACGATGTCTCCACCGCCATTCCTTCCTCTTCTCGCTGCTCTGTTCTCTGGGAGGTGAACTGGAGGAGGAGGCGGCGACGAGAGCTGGAGTCCAAGAACTAGCAGATGGAGGCCAGGGAGAGTCGATAGGTGCACGCGGTCTATGGGGTTTGGCCGACTCTGAAGCGGAAAGGGGAGGGCGTTGTGCGGTGGTGGGTGCATGGACTAGGTGGATGGAGGCGACGGATGAATGAGAGAGAGCGAGATTCAAAAGTTCAAAAATCCGCGCCTCATTACCTACGGTCCTACCACATCAGTGTGCCAGGGGCCACCTGTCAGGCATACTAGCACAGATGTTCTATTTTTTGAAAAAAGAACTAAATTCATGCTTGTGCGTTACAACAGGAGAAAATAAAAATCCACGCATGTCTTTAAATTCATGCATTAAATTGAAACCATGCTTATGGCATTCCCAAAAAAAAGAGGCGGAGAGCATCAATCACTAAAATAAATAATCAAGCTCTAAAAATCTATACCTAAGTGAATTAAAAATAGCCCCATTTTAGCTTGATGCTTACAACACTGTTTATACCAATAGTAGTATTCTTTGTAATTTCAACCCAACTGAAAGGCTAAAAGGTGTTTTCTTCGTTCTCTGCCACACGCGCAAGGAGAGTGAGAACAGAGAGAGAAGGGAAGTAGAGAGAGAGAGAGAGGAGGCGGTCTTGGGGATGGCTCCCGCCGGGCGGCGGCTCGGGTTAGGGAGCCGGCATCGGCGAGCGGCTTCGACGGGCAGCGTACTCCTGCAGTAGGGGCTCCGCGAGCTCGGCACCCTGACGAGGCAGCGGCAGCTTGCAGCTGGGCGAGATGTTGTGCAGCGGGGCAAGACAGCGGACATGGCGGGCGGTGCAAGGCAGGGGTGGCAAGGGCGGCACGACGCAGCGACAAGGTCAAGGGAAAGGTGAAGCGGCGGCTCCGATTTAGGCTCCAACGATATCTCCTACATTATGTTGGTGTACGGCGTCTGACTCCTCTACCGTAGCAAGCTCCGGCGACGACAACAACGACATCCGGTGACGACCACCTTGCTTTATTATTAGGAATAGACTTGCGGTACGGCCGTGTTTCCAAAACCGGTACCCCTACATTGTCCGCTTTCTTCTAACCCACACCATCCTTCCCTGCCCTGGCTCCTACTCGACGCGCCTCGCCCATCACTTCCGCCATCACCCGCTCTAACCCTATCCCTCTAGCTGCCACGCCGCCCCACCCAACCTAATATCAGTTGTCGTCTATAGATCCATTTGTCACTCTCGCCCTACCGTCTTCAATCACATATGTGGCTCCAACGCCTCACAATCGCCCTCCCCGATCCCATCCCCATCGTTAGTCAGCCGCCACCCTAAGCTCCCTCTAAGGAATGGAGCACAAAACAACCCAACCTAACCTGAACCTGCACCAGTAAGGCCAATGGTAGCATGATCAAAGAACGAGCGCAACGGAGGCAACAAAAATGTGGTGCACGAGTGAAAGGACAGAAATGTGGTGCACGAGTGAAAGGGGGGATAAAAGCCACCCCAATCAACAGGGTAGTGGATAAAACTAAAGCTTTTCACATGCTACTAATTCAAATCCAACCTGAATCTGATGCATACAGACGGGTGTAGATATCAAAACATTTTGCACAGATGTTCCCCTAGGCAGAAAAACAAAATGGGCAAACGACACAACAGGCAGCATCACTACTGCGAATCCTCAAATCACTATACAGATTCAAAATTTTGCTTAGGCATGGCTGGTCAGCTCCTCTATACTAGGCTTCCTCTATGTGTCCTCTGCTCTTATTTGTTCTTTTTCTGCTTCCGTTTTTGTGTCTTCTTAGCAGCAAGTGCACCGGAGGCACTCTTACCTTCGAGCCTTTTCGTCACCTTCATGATACTGGCCATGCCCTTGCGTGCGGACGCCTTGCGGTCCAACCTACGGTTGAGCAGCTTCCGATCTAATGGCCAGTAAGCATACGGATCCATCTTGTCTTTCTTCTTCAGATCACCACCGGCTTTCTTGCTGGTGTACTCATGGCCAGTGTAGGCCCAGCCAGAGCTGCTCGTCTTCCTCCTCTTAACGGACTGGCTTCTGACAGAGCTCTTTTCATCAGGCTTGTCGTCGTGAGAGATAGGATTCTTTTTACGTCTTTCCCGTTCCTCACGAACAATTATACGACCTTCAGAGTCCATCTCCACTTCATCGTCGTCATCGTCAGGTGTAGCTCTCTTTTTTCCTAGCATTGTAGATTTGAGAGCCAACCGCACTGTTTTCTGGTCAAGTAAATCTAGAGGCTCGCCGGTTGACTGATCAATGAACTTTTCCAGCAAGCTCTTATCTGTCTGGCGCTTCCTGTTTGACCTAGACATGAATAGCAATGACTGTGAATTTGCTGTTATGCAGCTGCTCATACTTTTGATGTAGCATTGTTATGGCACATACCGCATTGAAGCTTTTGATCCAGGTCGCGAAGCAACAGTATGCAGTGCAGAAAAGGGGGCCATGGTGCCATCCTCGTCACTTCCAAAATCAGAAAACATCTGTGTGTGGTTCCATCTACTTTGTCTGCATGGGATATGAACAAGATAGTTGAACAAACAGAAGACACGGATAATGTGAATTCAAAATTTATTAAACAAGATTTATTTTCTAGAGGATCGGAACAATCAATAAATTCTACATTGCAGAGATTAAAAAAAACTTGGGAATACTCTTCCATCAACAATATTTGGGCATAGACATGTTATCACCACAATACCTTGTAACTCCTGAAGTCATAGACATGTTATCCCCATCCTCAGAAGACTTGGCCTTTCGCATTTTTCGCTCGTTAATCTGTCAAAGGTTGCATCCAATGGTTGAAAATAAGACAATAGCTCTTCCTTTCCTTTGTAAAGATAAGAGCACGACATAAAAGATAAAACAACGTAATCACCTTCCTGATATTGGTGAGCAATTTCATGTGTTCTTCGGGCATGACAGCCTTCACTGCATCTAAACCACATTTCTTCACAAGAATCTCCACAAGTGACTTGACCTAACATAAAATGAGTTATTAGGAAACTCCAATAAAAGTAAACAGTTCACTAATATGAATGGCCATGTATATTTTCTTTACCTTCACTTTATCTGCCCGGTTAGCTACTAATGACAGAATAAACACTATCATTCTTTGCTACGTATACAAACTAGTGGAAGTGGCTATATTGGTTACATATTGTAATTCATATCTAAACAGTGCACTATGAAAAGCAAACAACCAATACCTTCGCTTTAAAGGAATTCTTTGTATCACTTTGCCAGCTCAACAAACCCTCTATGACTCCCTTCAATTGCCCATGCAACACATCAGCTTGAGATTTTGCCACTAAAGCTTTGATAAAACCCAAGTTGGCCTGGCCCATGATATTAACGTTAAGAGTGAGGAGTTGAAAGATAATGGTAGAGAAGCTAAAGTAATGAACTAGAACTGTATTGTGTGCTTTACTTTGACAACTTCTCGATTATTCCTCTGCATAAGTAGAAATGTTGAAGGGAGGAGCTTGTATGCTACTCCAATAAGCTCTGAGAACTCATAAGTTAAACGAGCTAACCCAGTCACGGCAGCACTAATTGCATATGGAGTTTGACCGGCCAGACCGCCAGCTACCTAAACAAGAAAGTATGCACAGTTAAACCAAATTATGAATGTATGTTTTTTACAAGTAGGAAGGAAAGAGATCACAGTTGTTAAGAGTAACAACTCAGCACATTAAGGAAATGCTAAGTGGGTTGAAATGGGCGTGGCTAAGGTTGCAACAGTGTGGTGCTGAGGCAGTCAATTTTCATTCAAATGTTCAAATTAAAGACATAATAGCATAAAAGTACCATGCCAAAGAACTGTTGCAAGCTATCCTTCCTCCCATCAATTTCAGTGTCTTCACAAGCACGGCCAATTTCGATAAGCAAATCGTAAGCTCTGTTTCTGGTTTTCTTGTTAGCCTGTTAAGAAACAAGCACTTTCAGAAGCTGCCCTAAAGAAAATACTTTGCCTGAGTAACCAGAGTTATTAAAAAAAAGTTATGTTGTGAAACTACTTATAAAAAAGTGTACAAATAATTTCTCATCAACCCTGTCCTTAACAGAAAAGGCTGCTCTAGCAGATTTATTTTGTTTTGAAAAAAATACAAGGCTAGCCACAAATAATGCCAAGAAACTGTAAAAACTTAGTAGTCTGAAGCATTACAAAGCAAACAAAGGTAAAAATAGTCATATTGCAACATGACAACTGAACATTATAGACAATTTCCCCCGGTTATATTAATAATAAAAATATCAAAAAAACTTTGATATACTGTTTCAATCACCTCCTTTAAAGCAAGCAGTATTTCTGTCAGGAATGAACAAACAGTTTCCCTCTTTCTAAGATTAGATGAATCCTGCAACAAAGAAATTGTAGGCTTTGTCAATGCTCTTCTAGGTAACATATGCGCATGTCAGGAAGCAACATATTTTTTTCTAACCACCTTTAAAATGTACACAATAAGGCGATGAAGGCATTCAAGCCTGTAACGTTTTGATGGAAATTGGCATGGCAATGACAGAATCATCAATTCCAACAGGACATCCAAATTTTTTGCAATAAATTCAGCATCCTGAAAATATAATGCATTCATACAAAAATAGAAGTTAATTTACTATTTTGTTATGTGCAATAATTCATATAAAGTACAAACTGATGATGAACAAACCTTAAGTAGCATTGAAAGGACCTTGTACGCTCTCTTTTGAATCAATGGGTCACTATCCTAGAAACAGCAAAATTACCAGGTACAAGCAATTTACAGACTGGTTTGGTTACATGGAAAAGATAACCCTAACTTGCATTTAGATCACAAAGTACCTTAATTGCAGGTTTTACATAACTGAATAGTACATTGACCGACTTTGCAGCTAAACCAGGCATTAATGAAGCTGCAAAGTCCAAGAGTAGAGCCCTAAAATTCATATCAAGGAATGAATAAACATCAGACTTCAATTGTGATCCGAGAGGTACAAAAAAGTAAGAACAAGAATAAGAGTTGCAAACTCCAAGCAAACCTTGTTTCGTTATTTGCGTTGGAATTAGCTTCAATTTGCGTTGAACTATCATCCTCTCGCTCTACATTTGCAGCCTTGGTGGCATCCAGCAACTTTTTTATTGCATCGAGGAAAAACCTGCCAACAATGTCTTTGTCTGATATGGAAGCTATCTCACCTATTGCAGGCTACAGGTTCAACAAAGATGCAAAAATGTATGTTATATGCCTTTAAAGTAATAATATAAGGGTGCAATCAACAAAAAATCAAATGTTGAATCTCTCAAAATGAAAACTGAAACCAAAATCAACAAAATTGAGGTGGCTTTCTCAGTTCAGTCCCAGATCATTGTTTGGTCCAAAAAAAATTGATATTGAAAATTAACACCCCAATGTTCTAGACTTTACCTATGGAGTCTAATATGATGATGTCAATGAGATTACTATAGAACTTTCAAAAAGACGACCAACCAGCCTACCATAGCAATCTACTCCATAAATAACCAAATTCATCAGAAATCAAAGTAAACAATTCCCCAAATGACTAGCCGTAAAACCAGACCAACAACAGTATGTTAAAATAATAAATAAGGTACAGAATCCTTTCTCAAACAAGAATACAGGTAGGTGCCAGAAAAAATCACACAAGAGGGCAACAAATATGAATTTGCCAACATACAGCTAGCATCAAGCCCCATAGTCAGACGAAGTAACAATAAATCTATATAGCAAACAGCAATAATATACCTGTAAGAATCCAATAGTATCCTTCGAGGATGCCAAGAATATAGAACATAGAACTTCCAAAAACTTCGAAGAGAAAGTCCGTATCACTTTCAGATTTTCCTCTGCTACCTCCTTAGTATAGCGCTCCTTTGCTCTACTTTCAGATTTGCTTATTTCATCCACATCAAGAATATTCTCTCCTCTAGACAAAGCTTCCTTGTTTTGTTTAATTAAAGTCTAAAAAAAATACAAGTCAAAACAAATTACAAAGACGCGCAAACATACATAACAATCTGTGTAACTTAAAGCAGTGGCAGTGTGAAGCACCTGAATACTGGAACAAATGATACCACGCAAGTCAGGCTGGTTTTGAAGCGTGTCACACATAACATCCTGTAGAACTCTGAAGTTGCTTGAAGTATCACATGGATAGTTGCAACAAGATGGCAGCAAAGACCAAAGTGAATACACATAACCTTCTGTTCTCTTTGCGGAGAAAAGCTTATTGTCCTTTAAAAACTGTCCAATTGCAAATATTGGAAACATAGTCACGGCGCAGTTCAAAACAAAAGGGATTGATTTTTTCATTATAAAGCAGATATCATTTCTATTAAATGTCTAATACCTTAGGGATGCTCTTCTCTGCAGCCCTAATAATGTCCAGAATATCTCTCAAGAAAAACTGTAAACTGGCACCAACAATGTGCTTTCCTAAAACAGGGAGAACCCATTCATTTTCATCACATATTGATTGAATCTGCAGAATTTCAAGGACATTCTTTGGCCCCATCGCAGCAACTGCTGAACCAAGACATGCATTGAGCTGAAAAATAGGATGTGAAGGTAAATCAAGAATTTAATTGATCATATATAGACCAAACAAATTACAGCTGTATGAATGGCATACAAAACTACAGATTTATATATTGCCTATGGTTTTCGGTATCAGCAATTTCTTGATCAGCGTAAATCAATTACTTAGTTTGTATCATGCTCGAGAAAAAAAAGTGGTTCCTCTGGTATAAAACAAGTGCACAACAATCATGTTTTGACAGCATTTCCCAACCAGTCAACCATCAAGTCCTTCACCAGAAAACATGTATTCTCGTGTGTGGCAAGACAGGTAATCATGTAAAAATAATGAAAAGCTAATAAACAAAAAAATACCTGCAGACGGAAAGAGAAATCATCATCTGACAAGTTTTGCATGTCTGCCAAGTTCTTAAGTGCATCAGGCAATAGGTGAGATGAAGATTCTCCTGTTGTTTCCCATCAGACATCAGTTCAGGAAAAAAAATTGGATAGTTTCAGGAATTGTGATAGCTTAATAGAAATCAACTACATAGCAACAGCAAAAAAATATAATAATCCAACTAGATAGTTAGACAGAAATGGGCATGGATTGTTAATGGCACCAAGTACAAGCGACTGACAAGAATAATTAAAGTTAAATAGAATCTTCGTGCCTTTTGTGACAAGAAAAGACAGAAAGCTAAATAGAATCTTCATGTTTTCTCTGACAAGATGGGACATATTAGGAATTCCGATATGCTATGTTCTTGAAAATGAAAACCAACAATGATGCTAAGATAAAGCATTAGAAAATAATTACCAATCTATATGGATGATATGACTGCATCTGCATGTGAAAGTTGGTATCTGAAGCATTGGCATACTTACCTAACTTGTCAAAAGCCACTGAAATTACATCAAATGATTTGTCCCAGACATCACTATAGCGGACATTTAGCAAGCCCTCTAGGATAGCACATATCTTCTCAATGACCGTAGGGTCGGACTTTAATCCTTGATGTCTAGACTTAATCTGGGCAATGCCTTGGGACACCAAGTTTTCATCAATGCACTCATTAATTAAACCTTTCAAAGCCTCGACAGCAGAAAATCTCGCTTCTTTAAATTCACTTGCCAATATATCTGACACAATTTATGAGAAAAGATTTAACCAGAATATACATAACTATGACAAGTAAATACCATAATCAATTTAACAATGCTAGATTTATGAGAACCAACCTCCAAGCGAAGTAAATACTAATGGAAGCTTTACAACACATATGTTCTTATTTTGGTTATAAATTTTTCTAGTGCTAACATTAAGAAGCCGTGCGATTGATGCCATTTCATCTCCAGATTTTCTTTCTGTAGAGACCGATAACCCCAAAAAGCACATGAGATCCAATAGCACATCAGATTTAAGCTGTAGAGTTGGACTGTCACCAACGGAATGCAGAATCTCCAATATATTCTTTGTCACAATTGGTTGATGCAGATCCAGCAATGCTTTAAAATATTTTAGGATGGTATTGGAAGGCTTGGATGCCATAAGAGGAAGGCAGCATTTCAAAGCATTCAAAATATAAAGGACCTCTTTAGCCCCCATAGGTCCTTCTGCTACAGCTGTATCTACAGCACGGTATCCTCCAGCAAGCAGCAGAAAACGCTCAAAACATCTCGCAATTTCCTCGCTCGCCGGAACCAAAATAGCCTGCCGCTGGAAACTTACGAGAATATCTCTCAAGCATGAATGAGACTGCTTTCTCACCTACAATCCATTAAAGCAACCAATGAATAATCTTCTACAAGATAATGGAATATTTACATTTTTTTGTCACAGTAAAATTAACTACATCACTAAAAGCTGGAAGCAATGAAAAATCCCTGCTCATTATCCTCTGTTAGGTGATTCTAACTAATAAACTCCAAAATTTTCTACTAAAAACTAATGGTACTATACCTTCGGTCGGTGATCAATAGCGAGCCGTAGCATCACCGCATAGAGTGGCTCCACTGCCTCCCAGCTCGCTTTCTCTCCCGCGGATATCAAATGCGCGAGGCACCTCACCCCCGCCCTCACGCCCGAGTCGGGCGTCGAAGGGAACTCGAGCACGCGCACCACGTCGTCAGCGACCAGGCGACCGCGGGCTCGCACCACCGCCGCGGGGAGCGCGGGAAGCGCCGCGGAGAGGAACGCGAGGAGCGCGCCGGCGACGTGGCAGTCGGCGCCGCCCAGCCCCGCGCGCGCGAGCGGGGCGAGCGCCGCTGCGGCCGCCGCAAAGTAGGCAACGGGAGTAGCAGCGACACCCTGGTCCTTCACGGCCTGAGCCATTGCGGCGGCGGTGGCGCAGAGGTGCTGATCGTCCTCCCGCGGCGAGCAACCTAGACGGGCGAGGATTGCTGCGGCGAGGTCTGCCTCGTCGTCCAGCAGGAAGAGATCCTCGTCGCCGGCGGCGGAGCGAGGGGTTTGGGGGAGGTCGGCCATGTCGGCGTCTGCCATGTGGGTAGCCGCAACCGCAAGCACAAGAGCGTTAGGGTTTTTGGAAGTAGGAGACGGGCTCGTTATATTTTGTTTGTTTGGCGCGACTCCGCCACGGGCCATGGCCTTTCTATTTTCGTTAAGATCTTATTAATGGGCCGGGTACAATTTAGAAGGGAAAATGGGCCTTAAATTTGGTTTGGACGTGGTTTCGGCCTTTGCATGGTAAAATGGCGCTTCTCTAGACCCAAATTCTTCTCTCTCTTTTTGCGAAATTGTGCCTGATGGCTGTGTATTTATGGAAGGACTAAGGAGAGTTCATATTCAAAGGTTCATAGACCGTTAATCTTCTGGTGGGAATATCTTCTATTATTTCCCACACCATTTTGCAAGAATGCAAGCAAATTCATTCTTCAAGATTCCGGAGGTGTTGTGTCACATAGTTCAGAGCGCCATCGACATCAACCTCCTTGTGTCTGCAAGGGTTGACCAAAAAAATGAAATTGTTATGAAGCGCTAATAGAGGGGACAATTAGAGCATGTACAGTGATTGAGACAGCAGTCTAACTAGAGAGAAATTCCCTGTATGTCACCGAAAAAGTTTACAATTCCCTATCTATCACCCAAAATTTTCTCTTTCCTTACATGCTACTAGTTCAAGTTTTCTCTTTTCTCAGTACCATTGCCGTTAAGTCCTTTAGTTTTAGCTATTTAAAAAGTTTATTAATGTCTAAATGCCCTTCGGTTTAAAACTTTAAAAAATCATATCTCCTTCATTTCAACTCCAAACTGAGTAATTTAAAATTTTTAATTTATGTAAAACCATGCTCCTTTGCTATTCAAATATTTGTAACATTTGGTATTTTTACCTTTTGTTCTCCTTTTTCATGAGGCATGGTAGGTTTGATTAATTTTTAAAATAAAATTTACATCGAGAAAGTTTTTCAAATATGGCTACACTTAATTTTATAAATATGCAGAATTTTTTTTTTATGTTTTTATGAATTTTATACTACTTTTATGATTTTTGTATATTTTGTAACGTATTAAAAACAAGGGCATAGTGGTCATTTTGTAACTCCGTTATATTCTTTACCGCTTGAGTGACACTGAGGAAAGAAAAAACTTACACTGATGGCATGTAAGGGAAGAGGAAATTTTCAATGGCAGACAGGGAATTTAAAACTTTTCTAGTGGCATATTGGGAATTCTCTCATCTAATTATTGTCATGTCACCTAGAGACAACACTAGAGATAGCATATACATGTTTTCAATAGTAGAAAACCAATTTTTCTATTTATTTTTTATTTTAACATACATGTTTACAGTATACTTGGAGTTGGATACATATCCAAATAAATATTTTCAAGATTTGAATTGATCGCTTATAACCTAACACAACATATAGTATGCGCGTAAATAAAAACATAGCTTCACCGATAAAAACCATAGATATATCCCGGAAGATAATTTTCCTGTCATACATAGCAAAACATATAAACACATAAAAAATGGGAGGCACTATTGGGCAGCGCTTGCAATTTCAGTATTTGTGTAAGCACATGCCACGTACACGCATGCACACCTCGGGCAAAAAAATTCCACTATCGCAAAATATTTTTTCCAATAAATGGAAATGTGGAAAAACAATAGAAATTTAGTGGAACTTTTTGCGCCTGCATGATTTAGCAAATTATACGAGCAAAAAATCTCTCGACGTGAAAAATAGAAAACAAAATAAAATTTATAATAAATAGAAAACAAAATAAATCTATAATAAACAGAAAATAAAATAAATCTATAATAAACATAAAACAAAATATATCTATACAAAAATCGACCTCGCGCAAAAAATTCCACTATCGCGAAGCGTTTCTTCCATAAATGCTAATGTGGAAAAACAGTAGAAAGAAAGTGAAATTTTTTGCGCCTGCACGTTTTGGCTAATTGCAGATGCCTGCAAAATAGCAATTGCGATAACAAAATACCAGGGTTTTAGATATCCATTTTATTAATTTTTCTTGTCCCTATCAAATTGAGCATGTTCAGATATGTTGCAATGAGGAGTTTACTCCTTGGTACATCACCATACTTTTAATCAAGACCATCCATTATGCTCAATCTAATAGTTGTTGTTAAATGGTACCTTTCACATTACCTCTTGGTACCTCCTAATTAAGGGAACTAATGCATAGACAACAATTTTTTATTTTATCTCTCCTTGATTTGTATCTTCCCAGCACCATTATCTTCCAAGTCATCAGTGGTCACACTACGTGCCGTGCCCCGCTTTGTTGCGTGCTGCCTTTAGCCCTAAGGCGTGTTGCGGCCACCACTCATGTGCACCTTTGCCGCGTCCGACCGAATCGTCGCCACCTTCGACAGACCTCCGGGTTTCTCTTGGTTTGCTAGCTCATGTGAGATGATGGAGAGAGAGATGTGAGGGGATGAAGGAAGAGACTTTTTCTATTTTTTTCTCACACATGGATGACGGGATTATAAATTTATAATTGGTGTTCTTGACACCCGTTAAAAAATTAGTAAAAAAAGCCCTCATTGCTATTTTTTTTTGAAGAAATGGCGAGCTGCCAGATCTCATTGCTATTACATCTCTAAACCTTAGAACACAAACCTCAATCGAATTGGGACCTTTCTAGGACGATTGCATTCCTCTCCGAGCTTGATATTTAGGTCAAGTGGGCTAGCTGCTGCTACAATAGAAACAAATATCCAACCCAACATTCCTTTTTGTTTAATTAGCAGAGTGGTTAGGCTATCTGCACCAAAGTTTAGGGTACCAGACAGAACAAAACGCCACCAATTGAGGCACGCATTGACCCCTGTCCTCGCCTATATATCACTCAGAAACATGCATATCTTTATCACAATTAAGATGACATCAAGGTGATCAAGCTCGCCGTCACTGGTAGTCTGGTATGCTGGCTGCACTTGTTTATCAATTATCACTACCCGTCGCCGCTTGCCTACGTCAAGCTCGTGCTCTCATGGCGTGCCTGCAGCTGCAGCTTGGGCTAATTAACACGTACCGTGGATGGTGGCATCATTGTCGCGCGTGCATTTGTTTAGCGATAATTAATCGCCTGATCTGTCGCTCTTCAGCTCCGAGCCTTTGTCTGCAACTCGTCGTCGTCTTGCGAGGCAGCACAGCGATGCGTACAGATCGATCGATGAGATGCAAGCATGAACGAATACGAACGCATGCACCAGTACGTGCTACCCCTCTGGCCGGCATCATGTAACAAGATAAGAGTTACAGCTAAGTACGTTTGGCCTAGTTTAATTAGACGCCAAGATTAGGTTAAACATGTGGTTTCCACCATTGACAAATCCCCGGTGGCTCACTGGGGTCTTTCGTGCCCGAGAGGAGCTCGTGCGGTCGCCGTCCGACGGCCGGGCCGACCGTCGGTTAAACTACCGTTCTTGCTGCCATCATAGATCCGTATATCTCTATTTACAAGTAGAAGCTTTCATAGCCTTGTCTGTTACAACTTTATAGTCCAGTTGTATAACCGTATACGTAGCAAAGGCCTATCTTGCAGGGTGAAAGTAAAGTTCCATGACGTTTAAAGAAACGATTTTGCTAATCATTGGTTGTCCGAAAATTTTCTAACTCTCAGTTGATTTTTTTTACTTACATAGAATTTTCGACCGTTACTTTCTTTCTTCTCATCAGCGTCGTCACCTAGCTTCTTCCTCCTCTCTAGCCGCCACCATGTCATTGGTTTGAGATAGGGTAAGGGGCGTTGGAATCGTGGGTTCAGTCGAAGGCGGTTGGGCAGCAACGGTCAGCAGATCTGCGCATGCGATGGAGGTTTAAGAGTGGATGGGTGACGGGCTGTGAGGTGGCGGGGAGGAGATAGAGGCGTGTGGAGCAGTGACGCCGTTGAGGGAGAAGGAGGGGGAGTGGTGGCGGCGATGGATGAGCAGGGAGGAGGGAGATCGAGACAACCCAGAAAATTGATTTAGATTTAAATAACTCTTAGTTGATTGACAGCTACCGGTCCTATAAATAATCGAGTTTGGACAGCGACTAAACAGCTCGCGCTCTTGCGTTCAAGTAAACTCGCCTGGCTTCTCCTCCATGGATCTAAATTGGCAACATTGATTCAGGGCCGGACATCGATGGGCATGCATGGATGGATGGATGGATGGATGGGGATCCGAGGTTTGGTGGTCTGCCATTTGATCGACGAAAAGACGCCATGTAATTCGAGGCAGTTCCGGTATCCTTTTCACCAAAAGTTAGGTCCTTTCTAGATAACCATGTCCTCCTACCACACGTATGCATCGCCCTTTTGCCTCCTATATATACTGCCATGCCGCCGCCTCCAAGCTCAGCTCAGCTCATCATGCTTCATCTTCTTCTTCCTCCTCACTCATCATGCATCCCTCCTGCAGTTCTTGCTTCATCTTCTTCTTCCTCCTTACTCATCAGTCATCGTGCATCCCTCCTGCAGTTCTTGCTTCATCTTCTCTTGCTTCATCTTCTCCTTCTTCGTCGTCTCTTGCTTCATATTCTTCTTCTTCTTCCTCACTCTATCTTGATCAGCTCCGACTCCGAGAGCTGCAGGAATGGCGGTCAAGAACTCGAGATGAAGGAGGGGCGAGCAAACCGTGCTGGAGAAGCAGGGCACGTGCTCAACCTGTTCACACCCGCGCGTGTGAAGGGATCGCAGCACGTGCGCTCCTTCTCCAGCATGGCTTCTCGCCCCGTCGATCGATCGGTCCGAGGGCGCGTGCAATGCGAGGGATGGTTGAGACATCCATGGATCATGGTTGTGCTGATACATTGGTAAGTTCTTGTTTCTTATCAGGGTTCAGGCGTGAGCATATAGAGCTCGAAGTTTGGTCAGCACGATAAGTGCTCGAATTGTAATTGGCTTGTAGGAGCTTCGCCAATGGGAAGTCTCGGAAACTTGGTGGAAATTTGCGTGTGGATCTTTGGAGCAAAGCGAATAATACTACTAAGCCACATTTGAAAACGGTTTGACTGAAATTGACAAAATGGCGTCGTGCCTTACCTTTTCTGCTGTGAGATTATTTTTTTCTTCGAAAATTCTAATGAAAGGTATATCGTCCCAACAATATAGTTGTTTTAGATGATGTTTCATATGTTTCGTGTTTCACATACACATATAGCATTAGATAGTAGCCCCTTGTTTCTTTCTTCTCTCTCCTTGACCACCTATGGAGAGTTTTCCATAAAGAAAGGAAAGCCATTCTTTTCCTGCTTCACTTTCCTTTCTTTTACAAAGTTTTCTGACCAAACGCATGCCTCAGTCGGCATGAGCAATTAGCAAAGAAAGGTTTGGAGCGAAGAATAATATATATACAATGATAACATGAGCAAAGCGAAGGATTTGAACTTAGATGCATGCATGCATGTAGAGTAAAGCATGGGGTACTACTGTAATTCTAGTTGATTATCTTTTAAGTAGTAACTAATCAGCACACACAAGACTTCCTTAGAGAGCAAAATTGCAAGTGAGGGAAGCAAGCGAACACATGCTCAGTTAGTCATATGGAAAACTCAGGTTTTGCTACTCTTAGCGCCACGTACTGTTCTTACTAAAAGATAGCTCACTGGTTAGGATCATGCAATAGTAATCTCGAGACTGTTCATGGCACCACACTAATATTTCCTGTTACACTGTTACACATAGTACGGATAAACATTTGTGCCAGGAGCCGGGAGATGCTTCAGAAAATGTTTACAAACAGAAGAAAACAAATTATCAGTGTTTTGATACTTGATAAGAGCATCTCTAGCAGGTTATAACACTATTGTGCAACACTCGGTCTCTATAATTCATTCAACAATGTTTTTATGTCAGCCTCTAAATTTAGAAACTCTCTTCATAAGTCTCTTTTTGGGATAGAGACTCTGTTGAACAAGATATAAAAGATGTAAATATACGAACCAAATAGAGTTTTGAAGATGGAATATATAGAGATCAAAATTTAAAATGCTCTAATGTCCTATTCAAACGTAGTATATGATGATAAACTAGCTGCTTCTACAAGCCCTGTACTAGCGTGTGTAATTGAGCTGTTCCTATCATAGATTTTCCATTACTATCCGTTAGCACAATATGTCTGACACTAGTACTAGTATCACTCGGCCGCATACTTGTCAATTGTCATGCGCCGATTTCGATTTCCAAGCACTCCATTTCTAGCTAGATTATTACTATGCGTCTTAATTAGTACAGCATGCTCTGCAAACAAAATCCATCAAAATTAAACCGTGTTGTCAAATTCAACCCACTTTTCCATGGTAATAAACAGAACAACAGACAATTGGAATGGCAGTTTTTTTTTTTCGCTATCACGGTACTGTAAGCACAGTTCTGATTGTGAGACCAGAGACTACACGATAAGGGAGAACATCAGAATAAACAGTCAAAGTTTAGAAGTTTCTCCATCTTTGTTCTTCATGATGGGTCTACACAAACTACACTGCACCAACGAATAGTAACTGGATATCATATTTGATAATTCACATGCATGCTTTTAGAATGAAGTAATCAACACCAGAAGCACAAGGTTAAGATTTCGGGCAGCTACCTACTTTCCAAATTCTTATTTAAAAGTTTACTACAGCGATATCACCGATGCATCAAATCAGCTCCTGCCACAATTCAGTGACCGAAATGAGAAGAATGATCGATGAGCTGCGCGCAACAACAAAAAAATATTAATAGAATGGCGAAAAGAAGCAATAAGCAACTAAAAAGCGGAGATCTTAAACATAAGAACATTTACCTTTTGGGGATTTCTCCTGCGGAACAATCTCATTCAGTTCAGACTTTGCAGGAGAAGCAGCGACAGGGTTTTGCAAAGAGAAGCCTGCACAAAATTTCAAACGTGCTGGTCCCTGTTACTCCCTCCGTTTCAAAACATATTACATATATTTTTTTAACACAGATTTCAATGTAAAACTTTGACTATCAATTTCTTTCAGAGAGGTCTTTTCAGTTTAAATTTAATTAAATGAAAAATATTATTTTTTTATAAACCAAATAATGTAATACTTTGTAATCGTTTTGTAGGGTTTTAAATGGTTCCTTTTAAAATCATTAAAATATTTTTTATATTGTTTTGGACTATCCAAGATCTCTTGAGGGATCATAATTTTTTTCAAATTAAACTTTCAACAATTTAAGCTAAAAAAAGGACAAGATATCATCAACAAACTATAAAATTAACATAATATGAAAATATTTTTAAACATGAATTCAACGATATCATATGCATAAAACTAAACATATACTTAACTAAAGCTATGAACATTGATTTTTTTAAAATACATGGACGCTATATATTTTGAAACAGAGAGAGCACGCAGTATTTAGTAGTTAGAAACAAGAAGCACTATAGTGCAGAGCATGAGGTGAAAATTACCCCGTGGAGAGACGCCATAACCGTGGTCCATGTCATCAGACGCAGCATCGGAGGAGCCCATCCGGGGCTTGATCGAGTCTGTGGACTGCCATCCTCCGCTCGCGCTGTCGTAGTCGACCAGCGGCGGCGCCGACGGCGACGTGCAGTCGATGACGGTGACTTCCCTGCCCCTGTTCTTCTTCCCGAAGCTCAGGAACCTCTTGAACCCTCTCACCGCCTCCCTCGGTGACCGCGCCGCGCCGGAGATCCTCCTCCCGGCGCTGCCCGGCGTCACCACGACGCTCCTCTCGGCGCTCATCTGCTCGCGTTTCTTCCGGATCAGCGCGGCGTCCGCTTCGAGAAGCCTCTCGATGGACTGCGCCCGCGAGCTGCAAGAAGGCGGGCTGCTGGGTGGGGAGCCCCCCGACCTGCCGGAGAAGGAGGGCTCGTCGGAGCTTTCTGCCGCCGGCGCTTCTTCCGCCGCGACGGCGTGGGATGATGCCGCCATCGCCGTGGCCTCTCCGGCGATGTCCTCATCCTTCCTGCCACTGGAATCCACCTTAGCGTCCGAGCCAGCCAAAGTTTCAGAGCTCGGCGCCATGGCTTCCTCCTCGACGACGACGACGTCGTCCTTCTTGACGTAGACATAGCTCGGCTCGGTTTCCGAGTCACTGGTGTTCTCTCCATCCGCAAGCTTCTCGGGGAGTACTGGTTGCACTGCGGCCTCCTCGCCAACGTTCTTCGCTTCGGCCTCGACGTCTGGAGCGTAGTCCACTACCTCGCCGGGATCTAAATCCGCCGCGGCGGCGGTCGCGTCCGATGCACCGATGCCATCTCCGCTCCTGAAGGCCGCCCTCGGGGAAGAAGACGCGTTTTGAGTCTCGCCATGGACGGCATCCTGCTCGCTTGCGGAGCTCTGCACCAGCGGCGCCGCCTCCTTGAGATTCTCCAGGCCGCCGGAGCTAGACCGCCGGGGGAGGCGCGGCGGCTTCGGCCCAGTCTTGGAGGAGCCGTGATCTTTCGCCGAGCACTTGGTCCCTGACGATGCCTTGCGTTTCGGAGCCGCCGTTCCGGCGGCGGCGGGTCGCGCTCGGTGCCCGTCTTTCCTGCCGGCGGGTGGCTCTGTCGACGGCGGCGGCTCTTGCGACAGCGCTCGCCGCCTCCCGACGTCCGGCTGAATGCTTTTCGTGGTGAGCGACGAGAAGCTCCTGGTGCGCGCGTGCTTCTTGCCGGAAATTCTGCTTGGTACCACGGCGTCGGAGCTGCTTCTCTTGTCGCCATCGTCCTCGGCTTTCACCTGCACATGTAAGTTTGTGACAAGGCCCGGTTAAGCTTGCTCCACCACGTGTGCGTAACATTCATATCGATCTGCAAATTGGAGATGCAACTTAGCATGTAGTGCAACAAGCCAAACAACTTATCATCAGGGCCAGTCCTACAATTTGAAGGCCCCGGTGCGAAAATACAACAAAGTTACAAATAGGCTTCAAAATACAACAATATAAGAGAGAGAATTCAAAATTATGCACTTCTTTTTTAACTTATAAAAAATCTTTAAAATTTAGAGAAACAAAATATTTATAACTAGTACTCCCTATATTCTAAAATATAAGACAGAAAATTATAGATATATACTTACTGTATTGGGCCAATTTAGGGGCCCTGTGCGGTCGCACAGCCTACACATGCTCTGGGCCGGGCCTGCTTATCATTCGATCTTGTGGGAAAAAATGGGGGCCATTCAACTTGCATGAGTACTTATCATGGATTAAGCCTAGCTTCGTAACTACGGCTATCCGATCGTCCATACAAAATTAATCTTTAAAAACAAAAAAAAAACGGGTGGTGCAGTGCAACGCGAGCGGCTTTGCATGTTGGCTGCAGCAGCTAGCTCTCACCCCATAGCCTAGGGTTTGACTCCCACTCTAGCGCCCGCAATGGTGATTTTTTGAAAAACCTTATTGCAACGTGTGGCGCAACCTGCCACAGCAGCACAATCAAGCGAATCCATCGGACCCTGTCCGATGGCCACTGGACAGTATTCGGAGGAACACATTCCGAGAAAATACTACGGCGCAACGACCACCGGACCCCAATCCGGTCACGGCCGAACAACGTCCGGACAATGAGCAACCATTGTGCTTCCCCTGGTTGCGACAGGTGGCACAACTGGGGTCGCCATCAAGCGCCTCCGTCGGACACTGTTCGGCGGCCACTGGACAACATCCATTGAAGCATCAACAAGCTAGTCCAGAGCCTTCGTTAGAACAACCTCCGTTGGACAGTCCGGTGCCCACCGAACAACGTCCGCACAGAGACCAAACCCACCACGGTGCAACGACCACCGGACCTAGTTCGGTGACTTTCGGACACTGTTCGGACAACGCACCACGGACGCGTAAATCACTACTAGGGAACGGACCTTCTATCCCGGCACATCAGTCCCGGTTAACTACAAACCCAGACTGATAGTGGCGTCCGTCCCGGTTCATGGCTACTAGGCCAAAAGCATGATTTTTCGTCCACATTAGTCCCGGTTTATGTCACGAATCAGGATAGAAGAGCGCTTTGGCAGACGGGTACATGCTAGCTGGCACGGGCACAAATTAGTCCCGGTTCGTGTTAAGATGACTAAAGCCTCGTTCCAGCATAGTTCAAAAGGAATGCATATCCTAGTCTAGTAAATATGCGTGGTTGGGTGGGTTGGTTAGAAGGATGAGTGTAGAGTCCCGTGGTGGCAGGAGGTTCCAAGTTCAATTCTTGAGTTCGCCATATAGATATTTCCTACACCGTGGTAACCGATTCTTGAGTTCGCCATATAGATATTTCCTACACCGTAGTAACGTTTATGTCCAGGTTGGGGAAACCGGGACTAAAGGCCTGTGACCTTCAGTCCCTAGAAGTTGTCCCGGTTTGCTAACCGGGACTAAAGGCTCTTTCCCTAATAGTGAATATCGCTAGTTAAATACATCATGCCAAAGGATATAGATTTTCTGATACAAGGTTTTCAAAATAAGGACCTCTACCTTTCTCATGCTAAAGCAACATTTTTACCGTCAAATTCTTGGATAAGGTTACGCTCTCTCCATTTACATGTAGCTCAATGCACGTTAACAATCGTTGGATCCACTGCTACAAAAGATCCGTGCTCACCTCACCTCACCTCACCTTCCCCCCGTTTTATTTTGAAAAATCAATCCACTTCTCCTTCCTTCCCTCTTTCTCTCTCCACTCCACTTCGGACAGGCCTGAGCCGGTTTATCATTGGAGCAGCCACGACCAACATGGCACCTCACGGCAGGGCTTCATGGTCGTCGGAGCTGGCTCAGGGCATTCGGAGTGAAGAGGAGAGAGGTGGAGCGGAGGAAGCAACGTTTTTTTATAAAAAAAAACATATGAGAGAGAGATAATGAGTGAGAGGTGAGCATTGAGCTTCTCAAAATCAATTATTGATATAAAACATTTAGCTAAATGGGAAAACATAGTCTGTCTCGCCATTAAAAAGTATGCAACGTCTTTCTTTTTTTTTCTTTTTTACTGTTTTTAGACTATCCCCAACAACAAAACACCCAAAATCAAGTACCTATATTTCTATTTAGCTAAACATTCTATGTATTTATTCTTACCCTCCCATGTAAAATATATAAACCACTAAACTATACAGGTCTAAGAGAGAGAATACCCAAAATAGGTATGCTAAAACCTAAAAGGAGACGTAAAAATAGTTAGCGTGATAAATCATCTGTCAGAGCAACCGGAGTTAGCAATATCTACATTTTAGGTTTTTAGGCCTCCTAGGTCTGTTGGGGATCGGAGTAAGTGCATCCTCAATATTTTCCTTTAAAGATTAGCGTTCTCTTCATAGTTTACGGTACGCTTTAAAGATTTCTTTTCTCCGTCAGTCTTTCTATACCTGCTACAATATTATAAATGGACCGCCGAGGATGCTCTAAGCAGCTAACACATCTGAGTAGAACTGATCATTTGTCGGGCTCAGGCAGGTTTGGGTCAGGTTTTTCAAAACCCAACCAAAACTCAGCCGGCTCGAGCCGAGCCCGACCCGACCTGACGCACCGGGTCACAAATCCGGGCCTAAACCTGACCCGGAACCCGAAAACCCGAGCCCACATGGCTGTTTTTGCAATTTTGGCCCCAAATCCGACCCGACCCGACGGTCGGGCTTCAAATCGAGGCCCGACCCGACCCGGTGCACTGGTCGGCCCGGGTTGGAATGGGTTTTTTCGGATCGGATACGTCAGACCGAGCTACCTATGAGCAGGTCTACATCCAACTAGCCTTCGAGCTCCCAACCGTTGCCCCTTGCCCGGCAGGCATAAGGCGAACCCAGCCTGGAGCAGAAGCGCTATTCTATAGACGGTCCGCGGTGTCGTCCAGACCGGCAGTGGCTGACTGCCGGCCGGCGAGGACAAACCGACGTGCCAGCACGGCACCAACGTTTCTGAACTTTCGGCAGCCGGCACGGAAGAGTTCATACATCTGCACGGCAATCTCCTTTTGACTCCCTCTCGGGCATCTCCTTTTTCTTTTTTTTTTTGAGATGAGCCGACACAGATAGCTAGCTGTACACGAAGGCAGGACACGGGTTGGAATAGGCGTACAAATATACGTACCATGCGCATTAACAACAGCGACATGTACGATGCGGTTAAAATGTAGCTTAACTTGTATATATATTGCCGGTACGTAGTACTTGAGTTGTGGGAAGGATAAAAACGGCGTGATCTCATTCAGGCTGGGTCAGGGCCGGGCGTTGTTAACAACTTCATTCGAGATAACAAACAAAATGTACTAGAAAGCATATTTGGAAAATAGTAATAAGTAAATAAAGAGAAATCGATAAGCTGTAAATTAACAAGGTAGCTGCTGCATCCTGCCAAGGAATTAAGTAAGCCGCCGAGGGAACGCGAGGGATTAATGCATGAGTAAGCAGCCAAGGAAATATAATGGTGTGCAAAATTGTTTTCCTAAGCGTTAAATCTGTCAGTATCACCCAGGAAGAAAACCGTTGCAGAGAGATTACGGGATAGCTCAACTAAAACTAACTAACTAACATCGGACTCATGGCCAATTCCTTCGCAACGATGGTAAATACAAAGCAAGAAAACAAGTTGCATGCATTCTTAAAGAACGTACACCAGCTTGGGAGTTCATGTATGGAATGGAAGTCTGAAACTCTGAATCCATGGACTATATAGTATATACTAACATGCAGAAACAAAGTTTGTAAAAGAAGGTGAAAACACAATGCCAAACCGTTAGAAAACGACGTGCTTGACAAGGTCCAGGTGAGGAATAGAAAACGGCGCGAAATGTGCCGTGCCAGCAACTGCAAAAAAAACCGGAAATACCTACCTCTCCGGCCGTGCCGCCGTTCGTCGGCGTCGTCGTCGGGCCAGCGCCGCCGCCGGGCACCGCCCTGTCGCCGGCGCGGCCGCAGCGCTCGAGCTGCACCCAGAGCGCCTTGACCTCGGCCTCCTTGCGCTCCATGCGCGCGTGCCACCCTTCCCGCAGCCGCTCGTCCCTCCTCCTGACGTACGCCTCGTACAGCCTCCCCCTCCCGCCGCCGCAGCCACCACCTCCCTCCTCCTCGCCGCCGCCGCCGCAGCCGCTGCGGCGAGCGTCGCCGTCGTGCTCGCCGGCGGCGCTCCTCTCGGCGAGCCGCTGCTTGTACCCGGCGAACTGCCGCTCCAGGTCGGCGGCCATCGCCCACAGGTCCACCGCGCCGCCCCCCTCCGTGGCGTCGCGCGCCATGACCAAGCTCGTTCGCCGCCGCGCGCGCGCGGCGAGATGCGACCTGGGAGGGGAGGATCGAATCGGATCGAGGCGCGCGGTGGCGTCGTGGGCGCACGCGGCGGGGAGCGGCGACGTCGGGGTGGGTGGGTTCGTTCCGGGCGGGCGAGGTGGTGCCTGCGCGCGCGGGGTGGCAAGGGATATTTGGGGGGCGAGGACGCGTGCGGCGGGGACGGTTGGGCCGGGTCCAACGGCGGTGACGAGGCATAGCTACGATGGACGGGACGTACACATACATATATATGAGTACATAGTTACTTACATCATGCATGACTTGGTTTCTTCGTGACGCCGGGTCGGGAACCATAGCCTTGGTGTCATGGCACCCATCCGGCCATCCGTCCACGATCCAACGAGCCTGAGCTGCTCTCTTTCGAGAAGCATTCCATTGCTCTTTAGACCAGCATGACTGGAGTCGATTTTCTAAACCGTAGATGAAACGTCACTATAAGACATATAAAAGATACAGCAGGAGCAGTTACATGCATCATGCATGACCTGGTTTCTTCGTGATGCCGGGTCCGGTACCATAGCCCTCAGTGATGCCCCATGGCACCCATCCGGCCATCCGTCCACGATCCAACGCGCCTGAGCTGCTCTCTTTCAAGAAGCATTCCATTGCTCTTTAGACCGGCATGACCCGTATATGAAACATCTCTATGAGACATATAAAAGATACAGCAAGAGCATATAGGTAGCGAGACCCGTAAATTTCATTATTTACAAACACCCCGTAAAACAAGAGTGGATGGAGGGATGTTCCTTGACATCAGTGGAGTGGATAAATGCATTTGGAGGCGTGTGGAATATGCGGTTCTAGTAAATCTAGAGCTCTATCTTACAAGACGTGTTGAGGCCCATGATATATATACATCGCAACGAAAAGAAGGCTACTAATATAGGTTTGGGAGCCAGAAAATGTTCCCCTCTCCACTCTCCACTTAAAGCTACATGATATTTTACGTGGCGATGCTAATTACTAGCTCTGTATGTAACCGTAAATTTGTTCCCGACATTAGTAGGCAGATATACGGTTAGAAACTGTGGCTGGCCTTGTTCCTTAGACATAAAAAGTTCCATTATATTATAATATAAAAGTTAAGCTCTCGAAAAAAAGCTGAGAGGGAACGAAAAAATCATTAAAAACGAAGATATTTGGTAACAACCATTAAAACATTTTTTTAAAGATCAACAAAGCTGACATTATGTTAAAAGAATAAGAGAGTTAATTACAAAGGTATGAGAGACCAACTAAAAGGAACGGTAAAAAGTGTTCACGCATTTGGTTTATAAAAAAAAAATCAAGCCATAATTCTATTATATAATAAAACATAATTTAACGAAGCCAGCCCATTAATCCTAAGGCCCAGTTCTTTTCAGCTTAACGGCTTAACGACTTATCTATGTTTTGAAAACACATATGCTTTGAGTTTTTTGAGTCCGTTTTTTCGCTGTTTTGAAGGTGGGTTCTAACGCTTTAAAAAGCAAGTCAAACGAAATGTATCCGAATCTCGAGACTATCTCGAGAAGCTCTCGAAGTTCAGTCATTTCAGCCGTTCAGCCGTTCAGATCAGCTCAAAAGAACAGGACCTAAATGAAATCACCACTATGCTTGTTATAATATAATTTTGAGTCATAAAGAACCGAACTAGCTACCTATATAGGCAAAGGTCACATGGACAAATAATCATCATGCACCAGCATGACATCGTGCGTGCGTGAAGGCAAATTAAGTAAGAGCATATTTAGCATGTGCTCTATAACACTACTGTGGATAATTTCAATATGTAGAAGTATAACCAATTCAGTAGAGTTTTCATGTTAATGCCTAAACTTAGAGACTCTCCTCGTAGTCTCTACATTTTAAAACTCTCAATCAGTTCTCTATATTTTTTTTAGGATATACTCTAAGAGCATGAAAATATGGGAAGGGACTTAATAGTATTTTAAAATTGGGATATAGAGATCGAAATTTAGGGATTTGTGACGATGCCATAAGTACACGCACTGTACTCTCTACTACCATCGGCTTCGGCTCCGCTCATTGTTCGTCATGCCCAGGCAAAGCTCCGTTTCTTCTGCTCGCGCCGGTGCGCTCTGTCCGAGAGAATAAGGAAAAGAAGACGCAGGAGCGCTGCATCTCCTTCACTCTCCAGTGCTGCCTGCATCCCTCGTCTCTTTCGTGAGCCTCTGCCCATTTCCGCAGACTGGACGCCCCCCCTGAAGAGTGAAGAGTTCATTCCCGGGGCCCGGCTGCTCTCTGCATGCACCCTGTACCGAACACTGATCTGTGCTGTGCTGCTGTGCACGGCTGCGGCGCCCTGCATCGCCTTTAAGCTGCTGGTCTTGTCACGGGAATGGAGTGGCATAATTGGAAGCAGGGCGCTGCATGTCATGTCAGTATATTTGATGAACTGGGGCACCCGTTCTTCAGAATTCAGGTATCTCGCCGTTTACTGCATACTGCATACTTCATAATAGGTCTCGGCCCCTCGGATTCCTCTCCATCTGCTGCGTCTGCATTCTGCATGCATTGCTCGAGCCTCCAATGTCGCTGTGTCGGTGACAACTGACAAGTAGACTTGAGGATGAGGTTTTTTTTTTTTGAAGAAGGACTTGAGGATGAGTGTTCATCAGGGTAAAATGCTGATAGTTTGGACCAGAGCCCTGCCCTCTGCAGCAGCAAAACACAAGGTGAATCTTTTGCACGTCAGGCAGAGGATGCGCCTCGCATGAGGTATACAAGTATATATATGTACCTTCAGATAATTAGCAGGTTTAGGCATGCTCAGTGACTCGGCGTGATGCGTTGAGACGACGAGTTCAATGAACGAACGCGATGGAATCCGATGGGTTTGTGCATGTATGAAGAGCGTTAGAGCTCTGCAAGGCTGCAACGATCTGCGTGGAGCTTCTCCAAGTTAGGATGTTTGCTATCGTGTAGGAGAATTAAGAAAGTGCGGTTAAGAAAGTGTGGTTGGAAGAGAGAGTGGCTATAGCTAATCTTCTGTACAGTATAGCACAGTACGTGTGAATCGTCCTTTGCATCCTCGAGCTGACTGTCTTAAGATTTCTGGTTTAGTAGTTGAACATTACGATTATCCTTTCCCTTGTTTCCAAGAAAATACCCCTGTTTCGAAGGGGAAAAGGTTACTTTTCCTTGGGCAGATCAGCAAAGTTACTTGCATTGCACGAACATGGAATGGTATTGTAATACCATAAAAGAGAGAGAGAGGGAGAGAGGCGGCCAGGTCCAACCGGCCGACCTCTCCGACCTCATTAAGGGAATTTTTAGGGGGCGATGTATGCCGTGGGGTTTCGTGCAAACCCTACGTACACCAATTAACAAAAGTCACGATAAGTTTTGAAAAAATTGTACATGTTTTTCATTAGTTGCTCTACCTATGTATAAAGTTTGAAAAACCAAATTCAGCCCGTATTAAGAGTTATAAAAAAAGAGAAAACCATATCAATTTCAAACTATTCAAATTTGTCGTTATTTAATCTTTTTTATAACTCTTCGTATAGAATGAATTTGATCTTCGAACTTTACATATAAGTATAGCAACCAATGAAGAACATCTACAATTTTTTAATAATTTTTCATGACTTTTGTTAGTTAGTATATACAGGCTTACACGGAAACCCCTGTATACACAGGATATGTTGTTTTTTAGGGAGGGTTCTAGCAGGCTCCATTGACATCTATAACTTTCACAGTTGTGTCTCTCTGTATGTCTCTCTTTGTGCACTCTCCCTCTCTCGTCTTTCTCTCTCCAGCACTCCTTCCACTGCTGCCACTAGGCACTGGCACTGGCACCACTGTTCTCCTACATGGCCGTTTAGACCGTTTACACACCGTTTAAACGCTACTCAGTAGTCAACTGTGTAGGCCATGTAGGCCGTTTAATCCGTATAATCCCGTTTAATCCGTTTTTTTGGCCCGTTTAATCGGCCGTGTAGTTCGACTATTCGCTAAACGAAGAGTGGCCGACTGTTTAGCGTTTACCGTTTAGGCTAACACTGACTGGCACCACTGCCTTCCACAACGATGTCGCTCCCTGTGCCTTCCTCGACTAGCTGCTGCAGCCCTAGGGCACCATCACCAGGAAGGGGAAAGAGAGGGAGGTTAGCCTAGGGAGAAGAAGAAGGTGAAGAGGAAAATAAGAGGCAGGTCGGACATAAAATAATTAAGGAAGGAGGGAGATGGGGGAAGGAGGAGAAAGAAGAAAAAAGGAAGAGAAAGCCGGCCAAGAAGGTGAAGAAAGGAAGAGAAGAGAAAGGGGGAGGCTATGGTTTTGACCTTCAACTTATAGAAATGGGAAGAAATTATGCGAAGAGATTCCTTGTATATGTGGTCACCTTTGACCCTAAGACCTTGCCGCATAAGAAAGGTTGGAAAAATGATTCAAATATTAAAATTGACACCCATTGCAAGGTGTCCTCTTTTTTGCCTATAGTAGATCAGAATCTAGGTAGTGAATGACCTTTTATGAGTTAGAACATTAGCACATAGAGTTTGGTTGTTGAATCATCCTTTGTACTTGTTTGTTGGCCAATATGTATATAATCACTAGACGTTGTATATAATATATACTTGTTTGATGGCTTTTATGTATATAATTGTCGGAGATTGGATTGTGTGCTTTCTTGACGATTCTGAAAAAGCGGCACATATCTTGGACGTGTTTTCCAAGAGAAGAAGATTTTCAGGATACAGGTTCATATCCGGGGGTGCGTCTTGCTTGGACACACCTTACCACCTAGAGAAAGTTTGGCCGGAACATATTCTAGTCACCGAGCCTATCCGAACAACATACCTTCAACCTGTGCGAGTGTATTACCTGGAGCATGACATCAACAACCTTGGATACCACACAGACTTAAAACCACCTAGGCGTGATAATAGTCAAACACATGTCTTGAAGCATCATTAATCTTGTTTCAATGGTGTTTACATGAGTTAAAAGGCAGTTATGACCGTAATTACCAACTTTAATTGTACGCTCTTAAATGGTGTACGATTAGGGGCAAGGTCATTGGTATTGCCGTGTAAATACCCTCTTTGGTAGAAGGGAGGGGAACAGAGAATAGAACATTGGCTCACTTGTGCGCTTTTTTTGCACACATCAACAAATACATTGAAGTAGGGTTATTACGCCTGTTCCTAGGAGGCCCAAACCAAGATAAGCCACCTCGTCCATTTCACATTGTTCATCATCTTTTTTACATCAAGATCTCTTTAACATATCCGAAGCCTCACCGTGGCAGAAATAAGGCTCTCCAATCTCTAATCTAAGAAATTAATAAGCTCGATGGAGAGTTCGATTCCCAACCATCGACAATATTATAATTACGTCACCCGTATATAAGTAACATAAATCAATATTTAAAGTATAGTTATGCTAAATTTACCAACGTATTGTGATTTTTGAAAATCTACGTAAAGAACCCGTGCTCACAAGGTTAACATAGTTGGATGATCAAACTAGTCCAAATGAGCTGTGTGTAATCGTGGAAATAAACATCACAACATTTTTGCATAATTTTTAAGGTTTTTACTGATTATTCTCCCGCCTAGTATGATCAATTCTCCCCCACAGCCTGATGCAGGCCAACAAATAAAGGAGTTGTTGTCAATGCTGTCAGCTATTAGTAGTTACTAGTAAACATAGTTGGATGATCAAGTACAAATGAACTGTGTGTAATCATAGAAATAAATATTACAACATTTTGCATAATTTTTTTAAAGGCTTTTATCGATTATTCTTAATGCTTTAAAATCTTTAAATTTTTAGACTCTTCAAAACCTTTATCGAGAGCTCACAGTTTTTTTTCATATTATTATACCGTACCGTTACGTTAAACCGAAAAAAGAGTATCACGCTAATTTTATCATCGTAGTGTGATTTTCAGAAATCTTCTTAAACCCTGTGTTCGCGAGATTAGCCTAGCTGTGTGGTACTGACAGTGAGGCAGAGGCAGTGAGCACAGCTGGATGATCAAAATGAGCCGTGTATTATGTAGGAACAGCTGTAAGCACTGCCACTGTCCGTTTTGTTCCCATTCGGCATTCCCCTTCCCCTTCCCATGTTCCTCGCGTGCCATTTCGTTCTTCGCTACTCCCCTACCATGGCCATGGCGCCTGCCCAAAACCCTAGCCCCACGTAACCCCCAGGCCCTCCTCCCCGCCCTGACCTGCTCTCTCTCCCCGGCCACCGCCTGTTCCCACCCCGCCAGGTGCAGGCGAGGCCATGGAGCACCACCACCACAAGCCCGGGCTGCGCGTGCGCCTCCGCGTCACCGCCGCCCGCCGCCGCGCGTGGCTCTCCGCCGGCCTGCACCATGCCTGCCGCAAGCCGCCGCGCCGCGTCCTGGCCGACTCCGTCCGCAAGATCGCGCGCCGAGAGATCGGCGGCGGGCACTGCCGCCCGCCGCGGCCAGGGGCCCCTTCCTCATCCACCTTCTCCTGCCCCGAGAAATTCCGCAACTTCCAGCTGCAGGTCCGTGCCCCGTGCACCCCCTCCTAGGATTTCTCTTAGGGAGTCCCGTGGCGCTCTGGAAATTAGCTTTATCTCTGATCCGATGGCTCTCGGTGTGTTTTGGGATTGCTACACCCTTTTTGTCAATTTTGATGGGTACTGATGAGAAATATTAGTGGCTTAGCGTAATGGTTAGACAGTCTTAATACGGTGAACTCACGATACTTATTACAAGGTGCATATGTGGCTAGATCCGGGAATTTCGTTGCACGAATATGAACTACTAATGTTTTTTAATTTGCTATCCCTAATTCAGAATGCACGATTTCAATATGGAGTGCACACCATTGACAATCTCAGTTTGTACATGGATTTTCGGTTTTTAAATAAGGGTATCTTTACTTCAGGCACATGTTTGTTAGGGTGTGGGATGTAAACTCTTCATCACATGTTTATCATAGGAATGTTTCCAACGATTGAACTATTGGAGTGTCAATGTCATTGGAAATTTGAATGGCTAGTAATAACTCGATGGTTGATTTGACTAAACTGTCTATATTCTAGGATTTTTAGGAAAAATTTGTTTTATATCACGAAAAGATCACCACTTTCGGAATACACCATCAAAAGAATTCTGTTCCGTCAAATACCACTAAATTTCATTTTGTTATACTTTATATAGCATTCCGTCACATTTTGCAATCACAACTGCTAGTTGGACGGTTGGACTAATATACCCCCTTGCATACATAGCTATTAGCTTGTCAGTTCTATTACAAGACTAGGCAAGCAAGACATAGACATGAGGACTCTGGAAAACTCAAGTCCGTTCACTTCATGGACAGTCTCATCGCCTAACACAACGAGGACACCTCATTTACTCAGTACCTCACACATATAGTGATACATGCTCATAAATAAGACCATGGATCGAGCAGCAGCAACCGGCGTGTTGCTCCACTAATCACTTGGAGATGGTGCTGTTGGAGTTGGAGTCCCAGCCCTAGACATCCACCACCTTGACGGGCATCTAAATCTTGAGGCTGACCATGCTCTGCATCGGCGAGCTCTGCACCTGCTTTGCAGGAGACATCCCCATGAAGCAGGCGTCGTTGTTGTCGATAGGGAAGTTCAGTCCAGCAAGCACGTCTGTCCCAACATCTGCCACCAGGCAAATCTTCTTTCGACACGTCCAACGCTGCCCGCCGAGTCGTCAACGCAGCCACTGCCAAGGACAGGCGCAGACTCAACCATGGGAGAGGAAAATAGCAACTAGGTGCAATTTGGTACTTTCATATTATGTTTTTGGCAAATAAAAATATAAACAGTGAATGTTTAACAGAAGTGTGACGGAATGGTTAAAAAAGGAGCTGTGGCAACTTTCGGTGGTATTTATCGGAGCGTAATTGTTTTTGGTTGTATATTCCAAAGTGGTGATCTTTTTGATGTTATGGAATGAATTTTCCCTTTTTTAAGGCGCACCTGAACTAATTCGGGCCATTCATTTTGCTTGATCCATTGGAACACGTGTATATATCAACCGTGTATGTTTGATCCAACAGTTTAGAGATTATTATTATTTTTTAATTGGGAAGCTGACGTTTACAAACCTAACTTTATGAACTGATGAACTATGCAAGAAACATTTTATGTACACCTTTTAAAAAAGCAATGTTGATGGCACAATCAATAACTTTAAGTTTCGTAAACTTTTTTAACATAAGTGGAGTACTGAAAGCAAACCCTTCAAAAAATTTAGATGCTGTTTTTTTTGACTTATTTGCTCATTTGCGCATCTGTTTGGAAAACACAAACGCTTCATTTGTTTAATTTGGTTTTGCAGGAAGAATATGACGCCTACGACGATGACATCCATTTTCTTGTCCAATTACCCTTTTTATGGGCCAGAACAAAAATTGTTGAGATTGTTGCAGCAAAAGATGTCATATTTGCACTTTCCCAATCTGGACTATGTGGTGCATTTAATCGGAGTAAGCCTAATTCTTTTACACCTATTGGGTTGCTATGTTTAATTATGCTCCTGACAATCTTCTTATCATGTTGGCAGCAACAAACAAACGTATATGCTACTTGAATATAAGTCCCGACGAAGTGATCAGGAGCTTGTTTTATAATAAAAACAATGAATCCCTTATCACCGTCTCAGTTTATGAATCGGATCGTTTCAGTTCACTGAAGTGCAGAACAACTCCAATAGAGTAAGGAACCTCACCCATTTCTTCTTGGGCAACTATACATATTCTGGAAATGTAATACTACAGTGTTGATCTCCCTGGTGTGTACTACTTATTTCTGTAGTTTTTTTTTCTTCTTTCAATGGCCTGACTGCCCCTATTTTTAGATAAGATCAGTGTGGTCACTAATTTTGAACCAGCGTCATTTCTCATTATTCTCTCTCTATATTTATTTAAACTAATTTATCTTTTCTCTGATCGTTAGATACATCAGAAGAGGTCAACTGAATGAAGGGTTTCCTTTATTTGAAACCGAATCACTAAAATATCCTGGCTTTGTTGAGTTTGATGATGTTAATGGCAAGGTATTGACTTTTTCGGCCCAGGATAGGTAAGAAATGTTTTTGCATTTCAGTTTGGCAGTAGTAATACAGGAGTAGGACTATTACCCGCGAGGGGGTCCGAACCTGGGTAATCCCGGTGCGTTGCTCCTTGCTGCGTTCAGCGCTCAATCGAATCGAGCTCGGCCGAAAGGCTAGCAAGACAAGAAATCTGACCAGGGGTGTGATCCGCAGTGGTTGAGCGGTGAGCACGCCGTCAAAGGTAACCTTAATCCTAGATCAGGCTTTGATACCATGTTAGGAATAGCAATTGTATTCATATGGTGCCAAAGAGCCAGTATATATACAGAATACAAGGGAAAAAGGGGAAACGCTAGAAGTCCCTAATACAGTAAAGGGACGGGCCAGGCCCATATACACAGCCCAATATATCTCTAACAGCTAGAACCGGGTGCTGTTCTAGGTCCTTTTTTTGGGCTGATGTGAACGGTTGAACAATTGAACGGCCGAAACGATTGAATTTTGAGAGCTTCTTGAGATAGTATTGAGATTCGGATCCATTTTGTTTGACTTGCTTTTTAAAATGTTTGAATCCATCTCCAAAACAGCAAAAACAACACTTAAATCATATATCTTATCAAAGCGTAGATAAATCATTAAGCCGTGAAAAGAACAGCCCTAATATCCATGATGTTGCAGCTATAGCATGTGGCTGTATGAACGAAGAGCGCCCAACAAAAATGGTGACGAGACCAACTCTTCAACGTTTAAACCAAGTCATTCCTGTCCTGTCTTAAAATGGGAGTAGTGTTGTACTGGTGGCTTGCTCATGTATGACAATGTTTAACTATAAACATTACAGGCATCAATCAATTTTTCTAATTTAAATGTACTTACATTAAAATTTTAAAAAATCCTGAAAATTAGTGGATGAGTCTATAAAAAAAGCACACCTTAGAAAATCTGGCCCTCGAGGAATATCAATGTTGATACTGGAGTAATAAAGTATGAGCCGAACGTCGTTTTCTTTCATCATCGTAGTGCCGCGCACGGGAAAGGCCGACCGTTCCTACCAAATGATTGATGCACCGCGTTAATATTCCTCCTAATTACATCCAAGTACTTGTTAATTACTGTCACTAGTTCACTTTTCACCGCCTCGCAAGTCGCATGCATCCAACCCGGGGACTCTCACACCGACACCTGGGCCCGTCGCCGATGGCCCCACCTGTCAGTGACGCTCTCGCTCGGGCAAGGGGACCCCCGCGGCCAGCAGGGACCCCCTCCTCCTTCCCAGCGGCGGCGTGGAGCGCCTCCCCAGCGCGGCGGCGCGGCCGGATCCTTCTCCTCCTCCCCAGGAGGTGGTCCAGGGTCCCCGGCCATGGGAACTGCAGCAGGTATCCCAGCGGCGGCGTGGAGCGCGGCGTGCAGACGGGGGAAAGAGCTGAGCGGTGGGTAGAGCGGCTCACGGCTAGGGGTCGGGCGGCTCGGAGGAGCCGACGCACGAAGTGAGCGGACGCACGAACAACTCTCACTTTAAAGGAGTAAGTAAATATAAAAAGAGAAGAGACTAGTTCACTTTTCACCGCCTCGCATGCATCCAACCCCAGGACTCTCATACCGACACCTGGGCCCGTCGCCGATGGCCCCCACCTGTTAGTGACGCTCTCTGCTCGCTGTCCCGCAACTTGTAAGCGACATCAAACTAGCGCGGCGGCTTCCTTCTTAGTCTGTCTCCAACAGGAATCCCTAAATTTGATTCCCTATAGTCTTATATATAGATTTCCTTTAAAAAAATCTCACCCTATATTTCTTTCATCTCCAACAGCGTTTCCTATATGAAGAATTATATAGGGGGAGGAGAGAGAACCCTATATATAAGGGGATGGAGAGAAAAACTCTATTTTAGGGAACAGAATAGGGAATGCTGTTGGAGCGGAGCACATACTTGCTACTCTGGCACTTATCTCGAAGCCAAACGGAACGATATACCGGCGGCGGGGGAGAGGCGGGGGTCGCCGGACGCCGCGGAGCTGAAGCTGCGGCGGAAGACGCTGGAGGCGGTGCTGGAGCAGTGCCAGCGCGCGCTCGAGCTGATGCGCGAGGACGATCTCGGCGTCTCCGTGCCGGATGAGGCCGACGAGGCGGATAATCCGCCGGAGGAGGAGGAGGAGGGGGCTGGCCAGGCTGCCCGCGAAGGGCGCGACGAGGAGGGAACGCAGCAGCAGCCGCCGCCGCCGCCGCCGTCGGATGCAGACTACGAGACGGACGAGGTGAGGGGGGATCTAACGCGGTGTCTGCCGATTTTGTGGTCCGGCAATCGTTTGGAGATTTGAGGATTCAGGTCCCGACGCCGATTGCTCCCTTGATTGGTAATTAGGCGATAATTAGGCGTTTCGTGAAATTTGGATCCTCAAAACTGTACTGCTTTAATTTGATAAAACATAGCAGCGTCCTGGAATTAGGCTGAATTCTCACGAAATTGCCGTTGAACAGTAGTGACACATTTGCTACTCCTTGTTGATGTTGTTTTCCGATGGTGTCACGTGCCCAGACTTCCAGCAACTTCAATTACACCGGTTTCGCAGCATATAGACATTCTGAATTATAGATGACAAGATCTGTGGGAAGGTGAATCAGCTACTCCTGAATGTGTTGCTGGTTTGGTGATAGCTGTTACCGGCTTACTGCAATTGGGATTTGGGACTCAATGTCACAGTGGGATGTGGAAGCAGAGATGTGGGATGTGCATTGTCCAATCACAAGCAATAAGTCAGTACCAAACTAGGCAGTCAAAAAAACTTGTATGAAACTGCATATTCTCCAATCAATTGTGTTTTACTTAGTGAAAACTGACTAGAGAGTCAATCAAATTTGATGAGTTTGTCTGTCATACACTCAAATGGTTTATAACTCATAAGGGAGAACTTAACTAGGAGTTAGTAAATATGACGAGTCACATTGTGTCATAAAATATGGAATAATCAAGAAGTAACTGCAGTTTCATAATTTAGGTTATTCATTTTTTATTACTTTTTTATATGAGGACATCTCTGTTACGATCCATGGATGTACGTGTTCAATATCCGCTAAACTGTTTTCTGGCACGTTTGGATATCAGTTATTGGGCCTGACATGAAAGCAAGGACTAGGGAGAGAGGGGGTGCTTTCATTGTACTTCTTCCTTTTGTTCTGAAACTGTCCTAAATTTATATTTCTTCCTTTACTTTGCAGCTTTGTGATCTTCTTAAATCGAGGGCCCCTTCCTCATCCACCTTTTCCTGCCCCGAGAAATTCCGCAACTTCCAGCTGCAGGTCCGTGCCCCGTGCACCCTGTTAGGAATTAATCTTGTGTAGAAGTTTTTCAGTTCATGGAGTTGTGCATCGTCGCTGCATACATATTTGTTTTAGCTGGATAGTTAAATGAGTTGTCCATGCATGTATTAGTTTTCTAGAATTTGCATTAATTAGCATAGTAGATTAGTAACATGATTAGTAGTTCATGCAACACGTTGCATGAAGTGATCAGCACGTCTCGCAGAGAGGCCGAGTCCTCAGGAGCTAGCGTGGAGTTCGCGAGGGACGCATGTGGCCGCAGAGGAGTGCGTGGCTGAGTCATCCGAGCTACTGCTCAGTGGAGGCGCGTGGGTTGTTGTGTGCAGATCGTGGCTGAGAGTCGTGTGTGTGTTATATAAGTCATGTATGAGCTGCTAGTTAAGTTAAGAAAAAAGAAAGAGAAAAGGCACGAGGTGTGTGTGCCGCAAGTTCCTGTGTGTTCTTCTTCCTGTGCTAAGCTCAAGTATTCCTGTGTGTGTGTGTGTGTGTGTGTGTTTATACCAGTGAGCTGAGTGTTGATTCTTGAGCAAGTGAGTGCTCAAAGCCTACACTTGGTATCAGAGCCTAGGTGTCCCGTTTGGTTCCAGACATTCTCGGCCCATTGTATGAGGGGGAGATTGTTGGAATAGTTCCACATTGGAAGTGGGGAGGGCCTCAGCATGGTTTATAAGGGTGAGGGTACACCCCCTCATTAATTTAGCTTTTTTGGGGGAGATGTGGCCCAAAAGACCTAAACCCCGCTGCTGTACGTTGGGCTTGTATATGCGGCAGGCCAACGGGGCCTGGGGGTGCTCGGCAGGCGCGCCATGTGGGCGGCCCGGCCATCACACCCCCTCCTAGGATTTTTCTTAGGGAGTCCCGTGGCGCTCTGGAAATTAGCTTTATCTCTGATCCGATGGTTCTCGATGTGTTTTGGGATTGCTACACCCTTATTGTCAATTTTGATGATTACTGTTGAGAAATATTAGTGGCTTAGCGTAATGGTTAGACAGTCTTAATACAGTGAACTCATGATACTTATTACAAGGTGCATATGTGGCTAGATCCGGGAATTTCGTTGCACGAATATGAACCACTAATGTTTTTTAATTTGCTATCCCTAATTAAGAATGCACGATTTCAATATGGAGTGCACACCATTGACAATCTCAGTTTGTACATGGATTTTTGGTTTTTAAATAAGGGTATCTCTACTTCAGGCACATGTTTGTTAGGGTGTGGGATGTAAACTCTTCATCACATGTTTATCATAGGAATGTTTCCAATGATTGGACTATTGGAGTGTCAATGTCATTGGAAATTTGAAGGGCTAGTAATAACTCGGTGGTTGATTTGACTACACTGTCTATAGTCTAGGATTTTTAGGAAAAATTTGTTTTGTATCACCAAAAGATCACCACTTTCGGAATATACCATCAAAAGAATTCTGTTCCGTAAAATACCACTAAATTTCATTTTGTTATACTTTATATAGCATTCCGTCACATTTAGCAATCACAACTGCTAGTTGGACTGTTGGACTAATATACCCCCTTGCATACATAGCTATTAGCTTGTCAGTTCTATTACAAGACTAGGCAAGCAAGACATAGACATGAGGACTCTGGAAAACTCAAGTCCGTTCACTTCATGGACAGTCTCATCACCTAACACAACGAGGACACCTCATTTACTCAGTACCTCAGACATATAGTGATACACGCTCGTAAATAACACCATGGATCGAGCAGCAGCAACCAGCGTGTTGCTTCACTAATCACTTGGAGATGGTGCTGTTGGAGTTGGAGTCCCAGCCCTAGACATCCACCACCTTGATGGGCATCTAAATCTCGAGGCTGACCATACTCTGCATCGGCGAGCTCTGCACCTGCTTTGCGGGAGAGATCCCCATGAAGCAGGCGTCGTTGTTGTCGCTAGGGAAGTTCAGTCCAGCAAGCACGTCTGTTCCAACATCTGCCACCAGGCAAATCTTTCTTTTGACACGTCCGACGCTGCCCGCCGAGTCGTCAACGCAGCCACTGCGAAGGACAGGCGCAGGCTCAACCATGGGAGAGGAAAATAGCAACTAGGTGCAATTTGGTACTTTCATATTATGTTTTTGGCAAATAAAAATAAAAATAGTGAATGTTTAACAGAAGTGTGGTGGAATGGTTAAAAAAGGAGCCGTGGCAACTTTCGGTGGTATTTATCGGAGCGTAATTGTTTTTGGTTGTATATTCCAAAGTGGTGATCTTTTTGATGGTATGGAACGAATTTTCCCTTTTTTAAGGCGCACCTAAACTAATTCGGGCCATTCATTTTGCTTGATCCATTGGAACACGTGTATATATATCAACCGTGTATGTTTGATCCAACAGTTTAGAGATTATTATTATTTTTCTATTGGGAAGTTGACGTTTACAAACGTAACTTTATAAACTGATGAACTATGCAAGAAACATTTTATGTACAGCTTTTAAAAAACTACTAGTGGCTGTTATTGTGTATCAAATATGATTAAATATTAGTTTTCCTTCAATACTTTGCCTAGGGAAAACCTACTAAGATGTAAGCAAAATTGACAATGGAGATTATATAATATTATAGTCAATCTTATGTCTGAAGATAACTTTTAGTCCTTTGACTCGAACAAAACAGTGGCCAACCAAGTAACCAAAAGATAACTTTTAGTCCTTTGGCTTTAACAAAACAGTGGCCAAACAAGTAACCAACATAAGTGATAGGCTCTAAGTGGTTCACATCCCAAACTGGATATTGTTATGTGAGTTTTATCCCCTGGCCAACTTGTTTGTCTGATAAATTTAATGGAGTATACCATACTGGTGGTCTCCAGATGTTGATGGCACAATCAATAACTTTAAGATTCGTAAACTTTTTTAACATAAGTGGAGTACCGAAAGCAAACCCTTAAAAAAATTTAGATGCTGTTTTTTTACTTATTTGCTCATTTGCGTATCTGTTTGGAAAACACAAACGCTTTATGTGTTTAATTTGGTTTTGCAGGAAGAATATGACGCCTACAACGATGACATCCATTTTCTGGCCCAATTGCCCTTTTTATGGACCAGAACAAAAATTGTTGAGATTGTTGCAGCAAAAGATGTCATATTTGCACTTTCCCAATCTGGACTATGTGGTGCATTTAATCGGAGTAAGCCTCATTCTTTTACACCTATTGGGTTGCTATGTTTATGCTCCTGACAATCTTCTTATCATGTTGGCAGCAACAAACAAACGTATATGCTACTTGAATATAAGTCCCGACGAAGTGATCAGGAGCTTGTTTTATAATAAAAACAATGAATCCCTTATCACCGTCTCAGTTTATGAATCGGATCATTTCAGTTCGCTGAAGTGCAGAACAACTCCAATAGAGTAAGGAACCTCACCCATTTCTTCTTGGGCAACTATACATATTCTGGAAATGTAATACTACAGTGTTTCTCTCCCTGGTGTGTACTACTTATTTCTGTAGTTTTTTTCTTCTTTCAATTGCCTGACTGCCCCTATTGTTAGATACGATCAGTGTGGTCACTAATTTTGAACCAGCGTCATTTCTTATTATTCTCTCTCTATATTTATTGAAACTAGTTTATCTTTTCTCTGATCGTTAGATACATCAGAAGAGGTCAACTGAATGAAGGGTTTCCTTTATTTGAAACCGAATCACTAAAATATCCTGGCTTTGTTGAGTTTGATGATGTTAATGGCAAGGTATTGACTTTTTCTCCCCAGGATAGGTAAGCGATGTTTTTTGCATTTCAGTTTGGCAGTAGTCATTTGTGCATTGCTTAATTGTTCCTTCTTTGCAGTACTTACAAGGTTTTTGATCTGAAGAACTACAACTTTCTGTACTCTATATGCGATAAGAACATCCAAGAGATCAAAATAAGGTTTGGTTTTCACTGATTGCTGATAAAATTTATCTTCAACTTAAATAATTATTGCCATGTTCTTAGTTCAACATATTCTCTTTCACCAGTCCTGGAATCATGCTTGTGATATACCAGAAGATAACTAATTATGTTCCACTAACGATATTGTCGATTGAGGACGGAACACCACTGAAAACTTTCACTCAGTTGCTCCATCGAAACAGAAAGGTCGACTTCATTGAGCAGTTTAATGAAAAGCTTCTCGTGAAACAAGACAAGGAAAACCTACAGATTATCGATGTATGTTGCATTGTTGCTATTTTTTCCACAATCCATTCGGTCTACCTGTGGCTGGTATCTACAATTTGTACTTTATTTCTTTGAACTAACTTTGGTCTCTCACCTGCAGGTTAGAAATACTGACGTGATTGAGGTCAACAAAACCGAGTTCATGACTCCTTCAGCGTTCATCTTCCTGTACGAAAATAATATATTCCTCACATTCTGCAATAGGACAGTTGCAGCTTGGAATATCCGTGGAGAGCTTGTTACGTCATTTGATGACCATGAGTTGTGGCATCCCAACTGCAATACCAATAATATATACATCACTGCGGACCAGGACTTGATTATCTCATATTGCAAAGTTCCAATGGTGGTAACAGATGATGTTAATGACGAGGACAGAGAAGGTACATGTATACTTTACTTTTTTACCCTGCATTGTATTGCTTGATGATATTTTTTATATTCGTAGAAATAAATTGGCTGAATTCCCTCCTCAGCTTCCCCCATGGGATCAATCAACATGAGCAACATCTTTACGGGAAAGTGCGTTGCCAAGATCTCCCCTCTTGACCCAACTCTCACTATTGCTCCTCGAAAGAGAGGTGACAGCAGCAGATCTATAATTCAGAGCACTGTTGGTGATGCCCTTGAGGATGTCACCGCACTCTTCTACGATGAGGACCGCAACGAAATTTACACTGGAAACAGCAAAGGTCTTGTGCATGTCTGGTCAAATTAATCTTGCTTCCCATCCCCAGATCTTCAATCCTGTATATACCTCTTGTACCTGGATTTCTTTTCCTTACAAAACAAATGTAATGACCGTTCCGTCTGGTTATAGTGGGACTGTGCTCCCCCAATATTACATCATTGATAGAATAATCTGAGTGTAGATTTTGCTGAGTGAGAACATCAACCTTTGTGGCCTTGTGGGAGTTTTTTCCTTCTCATTAACCGTTTTTTCGATATCTGGTCTAAATGTGGTCTATTATTTGCAAGTACGGAATTTTGACCTGACCAACTCTGTATGCAATGTGGCGTGTGTATTCCATCTTTAGCTAGTGTTAGGAATAGCACTTTATTCATGTAGGGACCAACGGGCCAGTATATATATAGAGTACACAAGGACAAATGGGAAAAAGGCTAGAAAACCCTAATACAGTAAAGGGACGGGCCAGACCCATATACACAGCCCAATATATCTTTTAACACCCCCCTTCAAACTTATGTTGGATCAATAACACTGGGTTTGGAGAGAAAGGAATAATGAAGACAGCCCCTCAAACTCATGGTGGATCAACACTGAGTTTGGAGAGATAAAAAAAATGATATTGTCGTGTCTATGCCTTGAAGAAATCTGTCAATTGATCTGCTAAAGGCATATACTGAAGAGCCACAACCTACTCCTGAACCTGCGATCTCATATAAGAAGCATTAACACCAATATGTTTGGTGAGCTCATGCTTCACCGGATCCCTAGCAATACCAATAGCTCCTGTACTGTCAGATAAAAGAGGGGTCGGCATAGTAACAAAAACAACAAAATCCTCAAGTAACCAACGCAGCCAGGTAACCTCTGTCGTCAATAGAGCCATGGCCCGCAACTCAGCCTCTGCACTGGAACGAGAAACCGCCTTTTGCTTTTTAGTCTTCCAAGCAACGAGAGAATCACCAAGAAAAACACAATAAGCGGAAAGAGAGCGGCGATCTGAAGGATCTTCAGCCCAGGTAGCATCAGAATAAGCACGAAGGTGTAAAGAGTTGGAGCGAGGAAAGAAAAGACGACGAGAGATAGTGCCTCGCAAGTAGCGCAAGACACGAAGAAGATGACTATAGTGAAGCTGAGTACGAGCAGAGACAAACTAACTCGAAATATGAAGAGTATAAGAGATATCGGGACGGGTGACACCAAGATAGACAAGACTACCAACAAGGTGATGATACCGAGCAGGATCCGATAGAGGTTCGCCATCGGTGGGTCGAAGCTGAAGATTGAGCTCCATAGGAGTCTCAGCCACGCGATCATCTGTGAGAGAAGCCCGATCAAGAAGATCCCCAATATACTTTTCTTGAGATAAAAAGATACCCTGTGACGTAGAGGTAACCTCAATCCCAAGGAAATAACGAATGTGACACAAATCAGACATACGAAAATGCTCATTGAGACGAGTCTTGACAAAATCAATAAACTGAGACCGAGAGTCATACCAGTAATGATTATGTCATCGACATTGAGCAGAAGAAGATTGCGCCCACGAGATGAGGTGTGGACAAACAACGTATGACTATGATCGCTGACAGAGAAGCCAGCAGTAATAACTACTGTAGAGAAGTGCTGAAACCAAGCCCTGGGAGCTTGTTTAAACTCATATAAAGCACGACGAAGGCGAAGAACCTTGTCATCAGAAACAAAATACCCAGGAGGAGGTCGCATAAAAACCTCTTCATGCAGTTCTCCATTAAGAAAGGTATTTTGAACACCTATAAAAATGATGTAGTATTTATGACCGTTTTTTGACACAAAAGACGTTGGACCTCAGACATCAGAATGAATAAGATTAATCAGACGAGTTGACGCAGATTCACTAGAAGAATAAGAGAGTTGCACCTATTTGCCAAGGTTGCAACCCGCACAATCGAGATGTACAGGACTAGACACAGACCTTAAAAGACTACGACGAACCAAAGACGATAAACGAGAACCACAAAGATGACCTAAACGATGATGCCATTGAGCAAAAGACGCGGTGGAGAAAGCAGCGGCGACGGAGAGACTGGCAGGAGCAGCGAAAGAAGGACGAAGCCAGTCAAGCTCCCAGAGACGCCGAGAGTTACGGCGCCAGGGGCCAGTACCAACCAAGAGACCCGTGCAACGATCCTGAACACAGCACGAGTCAGTATCAAAAATCACACGACAACCTAGATCAGTAAGCTGGCCGACAGAAATAAGCTGCATTTTTATGTTAGGAACATGAGAAATAGATGGTACATGAAAGGAAGAGGACAAAAAAGTGCCTCGTCATATGACAAAAAGAGAGGTACCATCTGTCGTCTGAATAGTCAATGGTATGGTTAAGAGATGAACAGAAGTAAGATAGGTGGAATAAAGTGTCATATGAAAAGAAGCACCTGAGTCAAGAATCCATGGTGATGTACCTGGTGTCTCAGTAGAAGACTGCGAAAGAGGCAATAGAACCCAGGGTGAAGAGGCAGCCATGCGACGCAATAGCATAAGAATCTCAGTAGAGGCATCTGGACTGCGTTGGGAATCTAAAGTCTATTGTGACTGGTGCTGCAGAACCCTTAGATGAACAACGACGAGCAATATCTTTCTTTTTCCAGTAGCAAAACTGCTCCACATGACCGAGCTTGTCACAATAGATGTAGTGAAGACCAGCCTTCGTCGTCACTCCGGAAGACGACGAGACTGGGGAAGAAGTTGACCGAGGACCAGTAGAAGTCGAAGCTGGTGGCCGAAGAGTTAGAACTAACGGAGAAGTCAGTAAACCAGCACCACGAAGACGAACCTCCTCAGTACGAAGAGCAGAAAGAGCCTCCAGCATAGTACACGAGGTGACGAGCAAGAAGCTGGGCACGAACTTGGTCAAACTCGAGCCGAAAACGTATGACGAAGTCGTAGACACGACGAAGCTCCAAACGAGATCGCTGACGCAGGCAGCGGACATAAGTCCGAGAGTCGTGATCAGCTCCAGTATCAAGAGCTGCATCCAGAGAGTCCAACTAACGCCATACTCCAGAAAGCTGAACATAAAACTCATCCACTGTAGAATCACCCAGTTGTATAGACTTCTCATGGCGAAGAGCAACAAGGTACTGAGAGTCACCCGAGGGCTCGTACCGATCTCGAAGATGGGACCAAATCAACTGAGCAGAAGTTAAAGAGACCTTCTCCAGTAATATGCACATTTATGCTAGCAATCAAAATAGCAGAGGCACGAGCATCCTCATCAGACCAAAACTTGTAAGCGGTGTACTGAGAATTGTAAGACTCCATAGCCTCCTTATACTCATCAGAGACCTTCTTATCAGTATAAGTAACACCTGTAGACGGCGAAGAAGGCAACGCCGGGGGATCAGGACGCGGCGGGCAAGGAAGCTCGCCGATGAGAAAATCCCAGAGGCGCTGTCCACGCATGTGAATGCGCATGTGTTAGGCCCAATCTTGATAGTTGAGCCCATCAAAAAGCACGGGACACCAAAGAATAGAAACAGTGCCTGACGATATCTTTTTTTTACTCACACACACAACCCGACACACACAAACTCACACACAACCCGACCCACACAAACTCTACTGGACCGGTCGGACCAAACTGACCGAAAGCGGGCGGCGGCGACCAAGCTCCAGTAGAGAGTGACGACGGCGCGCTCCGACGGCGGCGACCAGTGGAGAGCGGCGACGGCGGACTCCGACGGTGGGTAGGCTCAGGCAGCGGTGTGCGGTAGCGGGCGGCGGCGACCCCCACCCCCCGAAGAAAGAGGCCGGCGACGAGCGGCAGTCTTGGAGGAGGCCGAGCTTGTCGGCGACGAGGAGCGAAAGGGGCCAACGACGAGCAGCGGCCCGACGGGATCTGGAGGGAGAGAAGAAGGCCGGCGGTAGCTTCTTGGAACAGGGCGGCGACGGCTCCAATCTGGACGGCAGCAACAAACCGACAGAAGAGGTGTGACGCGATCAGGAACGAGACGACGTTGATCGAGGGTAGAGGGAAGGCGCAAGTGCAACGCCCAGGGGAAGAGAAGAAGGTTGTCGGTGTAATAAATACCGGGGTACAAAGAGTCCTGAAAAGATCAAGCGGGCCCCACGCGTCAGGCGGGCGAGCAAGGCCCCAGCGCGCGGGCGAGCCCCTCAGGGCGCCGGGCGGGGGCCCCACACGTCAGGCGGGCGATCAGACCCCAGCGTGTGGGCGAGCCCCACGGCGTATCGAGAGGGCCCCACGCGCCAGGCGGGCGCATGGGCGAGCCCCCTCTGAAGATGAGGCGAGGGCCCCACGCGCCAGGCGGGCGCATGGGCGAGCCCCCTCTGAAGACGAGACGAGGGCCCCACGCGCCAGGCGGGCGCATGGGCGAGCCCCCTCTGAAGACGAGACGAGGGCCCCACGCGCCAGGCGGGCGCATGGGCGAGCCCCCTCTAAAGACGAGGCGAGGGCCCCGCGCGTCGGGTGGGGCCCGTGTGGCAGGGAACATCCCGAAAGGAGTCTTCTGGTCGAAGGCTCCGCCTGCAGCGAAGGACGAGCGCATTTAATGCGACATCACACGCGGATAGACAGCTGAAGATTCGTCAAGGGCATCTGTTCCGGCTGGGGTCTTTGAAGAAAGAC
>SPJY01011861.1:1525259-1548453 GCA_005191435.1 Raddia distichophylla | reverse complement strand
CAAAAGTTGTATGAATCTGCATATTCTCCAATCAATTGTGTTTTACTTAGTGAAAACTGACTAGAGAGTCAATCAAATTTGATGAGATTGTCTGTCATACACTCAAATGGTTTATAACTCATAAGGGAGAACTTAACCAGGAGTTAGTAAATATGATGAGTCACATTGTGTCATAAAATATGGAATAATCAAGAAGTAACTGCAGTTTCATAATTTAGGTTATTCATTTTTTATTACTTTTATATACGAGGACATTACGATCCATGGATGTATGTGTTCAATGGTGTAATTGATTATTTGCCCCGAAGTTGATGTGCCTTCGATTATTTGCCCTGCTGTTTGATTATTTGTCCTGATGGCCCACATGTCATAGATACACATCAGGGCAAATAATCAATTGCACATCAACTTTGGGCAAATAATTGAGAGGACATCAACTTCGGGGCAAATAATCAATTACCCCGTGTTCAATATCCACTAAACTGTTTCTGGCACGTTTGGATATCAGTTCTTGGGGGTGACATGAAAGCATGGACTAGGGAGAGAGGGGGTGCTTTCATTGTACTTATTCCTTTTGTTCTGAAACTGCCCTAAATTTATATTTCTTCCTTTACTTTGCAGCTTTGTGATCTTCTTAAATCGAGGGTTGAGTCACCTGATTTTCTTGAAAAGCTTGATACCATCCAGAAGTCAATGTATCAGCATGGCTCAGGTGATAGACTCAAATGTTTGACCAGAATTGTGGCTTAAAAATAATGTGCACACTGACCTTTCCGCAACATGTTAAAAATTTCCTTTATGTTCCATGTATTCCAAATGTACCTGACAACTGAATAATTCCATAATTATTCATGTAACAGTAGATGAAACTATATCGTGGGATATCATAAGCACGGCTGATATATGGGATGATAAAAGTATGAATGTTAGTGATGATTCAGAGGATGGATATGTGCTTGTTAAGCAAGAGGACATTGTTGATGGGATTGCATCATTCATGGCTGCATACTTGTGGTCACTAAAACAAACTAAGGTATGCTAGGTTCAATTCACAGTTCACACCCTATTTTCTTTACCATCTCCCTTATTTCTTTCTGTTTACCTGGATACCCTTCTTCATATTTAGTCTTGTTCTAACAAAGAATCTTGGATTCTAACTAAAGAATCTTGATTACTATTTACAGCCTTGACTTTTTATGAGGTCCTGTACGTTATAGTTGTATCCTTATTCTGAGAAGATGGACTTTCAGTAATTCAACAGTGTGTATGCTTCATGATAGGCTTGATGTAGTTTTTATCCATTGTGCTAGTTATTTATATCAATATGGGAAGGCCTGCCTGTTTTATCTGCCATGCTTTGATTTCTAGATAATCATCATGAAGATTTTCATATCACTCATTGATTTGAAATGTTCACGCTTTTGATGTCTACAAACTTCATATGATGCAGGACTTGACACCCAATCAACTTCAACAAGGTTACCTTTCTTTTCCTCTTTTAATTCTGATGAATTTGGTTAATTTAAAAATATCTTATGTTAGACTTGGTTTTTTTTTATCAGCCCTTAGCAAGACGTTTTCGACCAAAAAGAGGAAAAACAAGCTTCAAAAGGCATGGGATGGAACAAAAGTTATTTATAATATAGCATCTTGGAGTGCCACAGCTATTGGGTAAGTTATCCTTACTAATTAATAAACATGAGTATGATTTCATTAGAAGAAATGATCTGTAAGTAACGAGCATAAAGCCATAAACTAATCCTGGTCTCATGGTAACCGGACATTATCCCGTTAAGGCCAAATCGTTAAAACTAATTAGTGAAGTTAACGAACTGGTCAGAAGCCTTTATTAGGGTATGATGAGTTAGATAAAGTGCGTCGGTTAATGATGGAGATTGACTGAATACACATGTTCAGTGCGCCATTTTCTTTAACATTATCAAAATCACATATAATTCCTGCACACTATCATTTTGCAAGCACGGACAAAATTCGAGGCAGTGAACTGTGCATGTTATTATAGCAGCTGTGCATGCAGCTCTAACTGATGTTCTTCTGCTCTTGCAGTATCTACCAGAACCCAGCAATTCTGAAAGCGGCATCTGCTGCCTTTTGGACGTCCTGCCGTGTAATATCCAAGTTTCTGTGAATAGTCCATGGCTTATCATTGTGATCCCCTTTACAAATTGTGCCCCTCTGGCGACGAAATGAATTCAGGGGGATCATTGTTGCCAAACTTTGTGGTACACTTGTTTATGATGTAATCCTGTTGAAATCCTCCACAGGCCCTTGGCCCTCAGGTTCATAGGCTACGCTTTAACAGGCGGGTTATGTGCTGGGAGGTGTCAGCTCTAGCCGCATCTGTTACTAACTGGTGATGAACATGTGGTGGGGCTGAATCCAATGGTGAAATGCAGCTTCCTATGTGTTTACTTATTCATTTGTATCCGACCTCAAATCAATCTCCTTGTATATATTATAATTATGGAGCCAGTTTATTGTAGATCGATGTGCAACTGAACATGGGTGTTCATCATCCAATTGTAAATATATCGATTCGTTTGAGTGGCGTATGATCAAGTATGTGCCCCTCCTTTTTCTTTTCTTGTTAAGCGTGCAGCCAGTGCGGCGACACCAAAATTATGATGACCTGGGAGTTTAGGGGCAAACTGATAACATGCAATACCTAGCATGCAATACCGTACGTGTACACGTGATGTAGCATAGCATAGCACATTTCTAAAAAAATTACTGCAGAAACCATATCAGAAGTGGCAGAAGATAATGTGTTTGCACTTTTACACCCTTGCAGGGACCGATAATATGTTTGCACTTTCACCCTTGCAGGGACCGTATTGACCTAAAACTGGGCTACAAAAGGAACATAAAGCCACATGTACAAAAAAAAAAGATGTTTCTAAAAAAATTACTGCAGAAACCATATCAGAAGTGGCAGAAGATAATGTGTTTGCACTTTTACACCCTTGCAGGGATAATGTGTTTGCACTTTCACCCTTGCAGGGACCGTATGACCTAAAAGTGGGCTACAAAAGGAACAAAAAGCCACATGTACAAAAAAAAAAGATGTTTGAAAAATCCATCTCCGTAACAAATAACCGCTGGCCATATGATCTGTTCTTGTAGTTTCTCACCCTAAATGAAAAAACAGCGCACGTGTAGACCGCAGTCATGGTTATCATAAGCACTCCAAAATATGTACACACTGCTGCTGCACAGACATAAAGGTACCTGTTGCCATATGCAAATGAACTGGTCAAACTAACAAAAAAAGAACCATAAGTAGCAGACAAAGAAGATTGCTGTATTCAACCCAGCAAAAGTATATATCCATGCTAACTAATGCGACAGGTGAAAACATTCTGGTCACAACTGTTTCAATCTATTGCTAAAGAAGACTGGAATTTGAAATTTAAAACATAGGCTTTAGAGTTTTACTATAGCTGCAGTCACTTGTTCTGATGTCTAAAATAGAAACAAACAAAGCCCACACGCTGAAGAGTGAAGACAGGAATCAAACAAAAATCCATAAATCCTCAAAAACAGAAATAAGTGACTAAACATTATTTGTAAAGCTTGTAATAAATACCTACTTTGGTGAAAATACGCTCCAGACAAACAAGTGGTTCCTCATGAGCAGTAAAACAATGGTGTATGAAGTCAAGGCAACCGAATTGATGAGCAAAGGAAGCAAACATGGCAATGCGATCATTTTTCCTAGAACACAGCTCCATTTTAATTGCTGCTGAGTAGATACATAATAATTATCTTTCATCGATATATAAATCACCATTCCAAGGTATAACAACAGAGGTGATCCATATGTAATAATGAACATCAGCATCCCGGAAAGAACTGTGGAGTAACTAGCAATGCCCTGCAGAAATTCATTAGTTAAAACAGAGGAAATGGTGGGGGAGGGGGGAGACAGCCAGAAATGGCAATTCAGGAAGTCTAAATTAAACTTACAATGAAAGCTCCAGCAACATCAATGCTGGCAAGGGTATTTGTGTTCCCAAGACCAAAATGACCGGCCATTCCCAAGAATTGAATCGCAACAACCTACACAGTTTATCGCCAATGGTTAGCCAATAAAAATAATCACTAGTGCCATGAATTTGGTAAACAAAAACATTATATTGGTCAAGCAAAGATTATAAAGAATATTCAAGAAACCAACCTGTACCCATTTCTTATGCAATGATTTATCCAGAGAAAAATGAATTATACTTGAGATGATTTGCAAGAAGATGAGCAAAAGAGGGATTGCATTTATGGATTGTTGCAGAAGCAATTGCAGAAGGCACCAGAACATCGTGTACGTAATTCCAATCAGGAACAAAGATTGGTTGATACCATGCACATGTATAGCTGTTCCATAATTGGAGTCAGAGGAAGATACTGATTCTGCTTCTGTAGAATGTATTGGAAATATCCATGGTGATGAAAGAATAGTGATAGTTACTGAAATACTTGCGATGGCATAAAATATCTGGGCTATAGATGCTGTGCTATGGTTTATTGGTACTGAAGTATTGATCTGACTTTCCCAGATATGCACCACAACAAGAAGTCCACAAGAAAGGTGACTCAACCATACCCCTATAACATGCATTTTCCTTGTTCTCAGTAACATGAGTGAAATTGAATATGACACAACAACCGCAAGAACAGAGATAATTTGAAGAAACTTTACAATGGAAGAGTCAGCTTGGGCCAATATCTTCGAAATGTCAGTAAAGTGCACCCAGTTAACCCCACCTTGATGCCAAGCTCTTATAATTCTCCCAGCTACAAGAACAGTAAGGACAGTATATAACTTGTAACCATCACACTTGCCTGGGGTTAGTTTATAGCTGGTAACAAAAAAGTAGCTATTTCTGTAAAATATCTTTGCTTCTTCTTTATGTACTACTGTTGAATTGGATTCTTCCAGCACTGATTGGACTGTCTTCATGAGAAATATTAAATACAGAGTGGATGTGAGAAAGTGCCATGTATATTGCTCTTCTTCCACAAATGAGCTTGAACCAAGACTTACAACATAGAGAAAAAACCCCATAAGAATGAATAGCTCATCAAGGTGCCAGTGTTCATCCAAATCCGACTCAGAATTATGTGCAAGTTGACTTGGAAACTTCCCCCTAAATAAGCAAGAGACAATGCTCACGAGGAAAATGCATGAAATAATCATCAATGATATTGCACAGACAAGTAAATGGAGTGGTTTCTGCAAATATAGACAATAAAACGAATGAGTTATTTCAGAAGAAAGGCAAATATAACAGAACAATTCTTCAAAATTGTGGAAAGAACTGCAAAGATAGTACAATTACATCGGTTGCTCTGTGAGACAACCACTCACTCGAATATCTTAAGAACCCATAGTAGGCGTCCACAGAAGTCTCAAAATACCCATCTTCAATGGACCTGGAACAGCGAGTCCTTTTTAAGAAGCCATAATGGGTGATGATATTCATAACTATTTGAGGATATAGTAGCAGAAGCCTACTTGAAATTGGAACCACGGTTTAGACGTAAAGATTGATGAGAAGCAAAAGCTTTAAAAAGCAAATGGCATAACTTTTGCTCAATAGATTCAGGAAGTATATCAATTCCTAAACCATTATTTGAGTTAATGCAGTCCTCAAAACAGAAAGCAGGTAATTGTGCTTGCAGCAATCTTGAGATTTGCCACGAGTTCAGCTCTAAGGTACGCAGTTTTTCGTCATCTGAAAACAAGATGCACTCATCATCTTTGAGAGTACTTAATCATGTAATCTGTAAACAATCTAATATTCTGGTCTTAAACGAGGGTATAACAATCCACAGTAAGGTGTTTGCTCAAAAAAAAAAAGTCCACAGAAAGCAACAGATAGCATATGCTTATACATGCAACAGAAAGCTATAACATGTCAACAAATTAATTTAATTAAAACATATATATCTGTTATGAAGTACAATGCACCTAAGATGGAAGGTAATCATAGAATCACCTGTCAAAGAATTAAAAATCTCTGGAAGCAAGACACCAATATTATTCTTCGGAATTGGTATGCCAAAGAGAAGAGTTAGAGTTGGGGCAAGGTCCACCTGACAAAGAAGGTAACATGTCAGAGTTGTCTGTTACTTGGAGCACCATTCTCAGGATAGTTTCAATGATTTCTTTAGCTTGAAGGACAACGACAGAAAGAATAACTAACACATAACAAATATTCACTTAACGCAACACTGATCTCTATATCAAAACTCCAAAGTACACTTTGAACTTAAGTAAAAACCCCACATATATCCAGAGACAAGAGAAAAGAAATCCAATTTACATAAGATACATATATATTTATTTATTTCACTAATAAAGTATAGATTCATACTTGAAGTACTTCTTTCTGATCGTATGGCGAACAATATGAATTATAAACACTGTGTCCTATAAAAAGGGCAAGGGAGTCAGTCTCTTCATAAGAAGATCCTCCATGATTACCTCCTTCAGTCATGCCATGATCACTGACCACAACCTGAAAAGTAGGAGTAAAGCAAAATGCTTATGAGAAGTAATGTAAACATTTAGCCCTTTCAGGATAGTTAGAAGCAGACCCGTTCCTGAGAGGGGTCGAGCGGGGCCACCGCCCCGGGGCCCCCAAGTCCAGGGGCCCCATCCCCACCGCAGCCTGCAGGCATGCGACGCAACGCGCCAATGAATTAACGATAGCATCGCTAGCATTTCTCTTGGCGAGCGATGGCCGATCCAACCAGTTGCTTGCCCACCGCTCAAAGGCCGAAGCTCAAAGGCCCAATAGGCCACGAACGATCCACATAGTGATTGATTTGGCAACGGCCCATTGATGATGACAATCGATCGATCCTGACCGTTCTTTGAGGCGATGGCCGTATGATTTATCACCTCTATCGAATCCAATTAGCCAACACGAACGGCCAAACCTAATTACCCAAGTGCCGGCGCGGTCCATCTAATCGTCTTCCAATCGCGATCGCGATTTGCCGATTCCCATCAAGATCGCAGCTCTTCAGCAGATCATCGTAGCACACGTACTGATCTACTGTCTACGGTCCTCTCTCCATCCATCGAGGTAGATGATCTCGTCTCTTTAAACGAGAAAATCGATGCATTCTGTTGATAAATTATTATTGATCTCTACTCTTATTATAATCGGAGGTCCCCAACCTTATTCAAGGGTGGTCATGGTAGATCCAATCATCCAAATATCCAATTTACCCTAGATTTTGAAGACATTCCTTAGATGGCCTCTACAAAATTTTTTAGGCAATAATCTTACTTTTGAACTTTTACTTTGTTTATTAGTATAATTTCTATAATACATTGAATATTAACTTTTTAGTTGATATATGTTAGTATAAAAAAATTAACACTTATTTTAGGGGCCTTCGATTATAATTTCGCCCCGGGCCCTGAAAACTCAGGAATGGCCCTGGTTAGAAGCCTGATGATTCATGGCTTTTAGAGGATCAGATTAGTTCTTTTTTTTTTGGGTTGGAGCCTTGTAAGTTGACTAAGGTCCTATGAATCCTTATGCGCAGCTTATGTTTATTTATTATATTATTAATACACACTGTCTATATTCAATAGGGTTGTGTTCTCATAAAAAACAAATGCACAGTACCGAACTTAATGTGATATAAAGTTTCTCTGTGCGTCCAAGCATGCATGATGCAACTAGGGAGATAGAACAAAAACAAAAAAATTGGCGTCCTAGTCCTTGACATGTGAAATTGATGAACATCACTACAAAAAAAAAATCTGAAGTAAAGTTTTCTAAGCATAAACATAGGAGTCATTACTATAGAGTCACTATTTGCTTGTGGACCATCATAGCAATTTCTTGCAGATGTTGGAGTAAACATCTTTGTCATGTAAGATGTATGGTACAAGAAACAGAACAGAATTTGAAGAAATTAGAAAGGGTCTCAAACCAAGAGTGTTCTGTCTGGATTATCCTGAAGGCTTGTAACTGCAGTATGCACCCTTCTAATCACATCATCCATCTCCTTCAGCTTTTGAGTCATCAAAACACTGTCATGTTAAATTTCAACTCAAACTAAACATCAATCAAACCCTATAAGATAACACTACCATTTTAAAATTTCAACTCAAACTAGACATCCCTAAAACCCTAGAAAGCATGAAAGATGAGTTTACCTCCGTCGACCACCTATATGACCAGCATGATCTAAGCCTAAATAGTGCATAATCTGAAATTATCAAAAGAAAATAAATTGTACATTATCCAATAAAAATAATTTCAGGATAATCTTTCAAACAAAATACAAAGGGAAGATCATGTAAAGACAATTAGACATTGATCATAATTTATAACAAACATTAGTTGGACACCTGAATTACATCTACATGGTTCTAATACAAAGAATTAGATGGCGTCAATAATTCAGTCAGTAAGTAATAAAATAAGTGAACATGCACCAAAGCAAGAGAAATGTACCAATGCATTCCAGTCGTTCGCAGCAAACTCAAATTCCAGATGACGAGAAACATTGAAATCAACCTCAACTGTATCTTTAACCTGACATTTAGTTTAAAATCAGTACACAAAATTTTATCTGTAAGAGACTGGGCTGCGAAGGAGAAAGAAAGAACTGATATTGACAGAAATTAAGCACCGACTTGTAAGCTTAACTGCCAAGTGCCTGATATGCAAATATCTGTAAAAACATCCCAAATTCGTTGCTATTCAGTAAAAGAGTTTTATATGATCACCAGGAGAATTATCCAGTTTAGAAATATATAGTAGACTAAAGTATGCCTAAAACTAAAAGATGGCAATAAGATGCCAGGCACGTAAAAATTTCAAATGTTTAAGTTTGGTCTATCAGTTAGTGCTTTCTATAGTTATTCCCTAATTCTTGAGAATATCACAGGGAAGCACAGATTCTTTGTTGCAAAGTAACCTTTAAATTAGACCATCAGATGATAATGAAAGCTCATTTGTGAGTGTTTAAACCTGCACAATTATCCTTCAATCACATTACATTGTGTGAAAAGCATGTGACAGGACTTACATAGAAACTGCTCACTCCATCTTGTCTATAGAACAGTGATGGGAACAACTTGATCCATGTCTCATCTCCTAACATCACTAATTTATAACCTATCGTATAAAGCTGATCTGCAAAGGTGTGCACATATGCTAAAATTATAAGCAATTTATCATGAGATAGATATAAATCAATGGATGATGCAGAGCATAGAGAAGGTAACTCTCCACAGATTTTACCAACACACTATTGGCAATTTGGTATACAAAGATGATGGCTACAGTAAGAGAGAGGGATAGGGAGGTACATAGAGGTTCTAACCAAGAATATTATCATCCAAGAAGGCTTGAGTATTGAAGTTAAATGCTACATCTAGAAAACCTCCAATTGCCCCAGATACCATTGCCTGAAGGCACAACACAGTTAGGATCACAGAACATTTGCACAAATAAGCCTCTCAGTAAAAGCAGTCATACTTTCAGTCGGGGCATTGTGACCGTTGGAGGTGCAGCCTTTGCATGATAACCAAATGCTTTGCAGGCAGCTAACAGAGAATGAGTGTACGGCATGGACTCGATCATTTCTTCAGATGGAGGTTTTCCATCTCTCCCCAGTACAAATTCAGCAGGCAGCCCATCTATTACCTGCATTGGCATTAATAAACCCAAAGGCCAAACATTAATCCCCTAGTGTAATTATTCATCAAAATGTGTTGGATTATGCCAGCAGAACAAGCATATCAATTTCGTACATACCATCAAAACCAAGCGGTCGTACACAGGAGGGACCTCGGAGAGCTCCTGGCGTAAATCAGGAACAAAAAACACAAGCGTGGATATCGTAAGAAGCTGTGAAGCTCACCATTCAAATCTTCCATCTCCCAGTCCCAGTCATGGCACAACATACGCAGCAGCAGCACGGAATGGATTTAGAGCGAGGAGCGGGAATGGAAGCAATGCCTTACCCTGTACAGAGATCTGAGCTGATCCGCGGGAAGCGTCGGTTCCTCCGCGCCACCGACGACGGGACCACACGACGGCGCCCGGTAGCTCTCCGCGCCACTGTGGATCACCGGGGATGATTCAACCGAAGCAGATACAACCCACAGCAGCAGCGAAACCAAAGCAGAGCGGATTTTGAGGCGCCAACCTGAAGCCGGGGAGCGTGGGCTTGACGGGGAAGAAGCCGTAGAGGAAGAGGGAGAGTCCAGCGACCTGCAGCAGCACAGCGGCCACAGTCCAGCCGGCGACGGCGGCGCAGGAAGGCGAGGCGGCGGCCATGGCCTCCCTGCGCGGCGGCGATCGTCGCTTCTCTACGGCTCGGGCGTGCGGAACCGAAATGCCAAAGAGGAGGATACAGTCTACAGTTTGGAGAGTGGGCCGAAATACATGGGCTTGACTGGGTGGAGCATACATGCGCTGGATCTCCACTCGGCCCACCACTACTTATATGGGCCAAAATGCCAAAAATGGCCCACACCTACCCCACGGCGCAGGAGAAGCCGGCGGTCTGGGGATAAAGCGCTCGCTCGCTCGCCTTTCGCCGCCTTCGCCGCAAGCTCTCGCATCTAAGCTCCACTCCTATTGGCTATTGCCATTCGGATTTTGCGGCGCGAGTCCGCGGCAAGCAATCGTCGGGGGGGAATGGCGTCGGTGCAGCTCTGCGGTGCCGGAGTTTGCACGGTGGCCTTCGCCGGGAAGGGGCCGGCCTCCTTCAGCGCGCTCCGCCCGCCGCCGGCCGTCGGGGTCCGCCCGGCGCGGCGGCCGTTCCGCTGCCTCGTCGTCCGGGCCGCCACCGTCGTCGCCCCCAAGGTGCGCTCCCGTGAAATGAACCTTGCTGTTTCCCACGGAGAGTGGGGAAGTGAATTGATTCTTGTACGGTGTTTTCACACGCGATGGTGGAAGAGCGACGAAATGGATGGTGGGATTGCTAAGATGTGACATTGTGACGTCAATCGATAACGGCGATGGAATGCAAGAACCCTCGTGATAGTTAGCTCATGGCGATTACGATATGTTTAAGGTTTCCGTGTGAAGGGTGTGTTCTGGTTAGGGGGGCTGTGGCTGTCTGGTGTTTACACTTTACCCTTGCTGCATAGTGTTGGTGTGTGCTTAATTCCACTGGATTTAACTGTCAAAACTGTTGCAATCAATTGCAGCATGAACTAGTCCTCTAGTTCTATCATCATGTTTTTCGTGCTTATTATACATTTGTTAGTTGGGGGGATGGGGAGTATATCGTAGCCTGCTCACTTACTTGGCGTTGGCAATAATCATCTCATTTAGTAATTTCTTTCGTAGACATTGTCTTTCTCATGCTTTTCCAGGTGTGAAATTGTGTCCTCTTTATTCCGTTGCAGTATACAACACTCAAGCCCTTGGCTGACAGAGTGCTAGTCAAGATTAAGTCTGCTGAGCAGACGACTACTGGTGGAATTCTGCTTCCTTCAAGTGCTCGGTCTAAACCTCAAGGGGGTGAGGTAGTTGCCATTGGCGAGGGAAGAACTGTTGTGGAGAACAAAGTGGAAGTCAGCATTCAGGTATATTGTTCATTGCAGAACAAAAAAAAAAAGGACTGAAATTACCTGCAAGTAGTTTCTATCATTTTTTTTTATAAGCGACTAGTTTCTACGTTCTAGTGGAACTGGTGGGCTTTATATGTAGACTACCCCCATGGGGCCATGGGAGAGCAGGAAAAGCTATTCTATCTGTCATCCATTTTTCCGTTTTAGATTTGCTGCCGTTCTGGTTGGTAGGTTACTTGTTTCCAACAAACTTTAGGTTGTTCCATTCTTATGAGCATGAAAATCAGACCTGAAATCATAATGAGTCTAGCAGCTTAGCATAGAAGTTATATATAAAAATCCAGTTGGAAGCATGTTGAGAAGTTGGATGCGAACTGCCCCCTCCATATCACAAAAACTTCACGTTTTGGACATCAACAGTGTCTTTGATATGCAACTTTGACCGCTAATACCATTACAATTTGTTTACAAAATCTAGAAAAATATAATATTATGGAAGTGCTTTTTGAGACGAATCTATATATATGATTTTCATGTATCCAATCCAAATAGTTCAAAATATATGCGTAGACAAAGTTTAGAAGTTTCGACTTCTGACTTGTCTAAAACATCTACATTTTGTGATATGGAAGGAGTAATGAATATATCAAAGCGTTTATTTTCCTCTTTTGACTTTAGATTTTACAAACTTTATGATGGCCCTGTATCTGGTTTTGTTGTTTTTCGTGTTCTATCTATCTGCTGTGGTGGTTTACAATGCAAGAAAAAGCGCTTATCTATGATTGGCAAAAAAAGAATATGTAGTAACAATTTTTTTTAATTTACTTGTGTAGGTTGGAGCTCAAGTTGTATATTCAAAGTATGCTGGAACAGAGGTGGAGTTGAATGATTCCAACCATTTAATTCTAAAGGAGGACGACATCATTGGCATTTTAGAGACGGATGATGTGAAAGACATGAAGCCTCTCAATGATCGTGTTCTTATCAAGGTATGCATCTCATATATATCTTTTTTAACATCTGGTTACACTTTGGGGTTATAACCGACAGCACCTTTCCCTTTGGTATTCATGCTTTGGGCTTCCTTTCCTTGTATGATAGGTTGCTAAAGCTGAAGATAAAACTCCTGGTGGCCTGTTGCTTACCGAAACGACCAAGGAGAAGCCATCCATTGGAACGGTCAGTAACTCAATTTGTTTGTCTTCTGGCATGTTTTGGTCTATGATATTTGCCTTATGGTTCTGAATCACAACTAGTCCAAAAGAAGATAGGCTATTATATGTAATGTATATCTATTGATTGGAGACAGGTCATGGCTGTTGGTCTAGGCCCTTTGGATGAGGAAGGCAAGAGGAGCCCATCGTCGGTCTCTGCAGGCAGCACCGTGCTGTATTCCAAGTATGCTGGCAGCGAGTTCAAGGGTGCTGATGGCGCAAACTACATCGTGTTGAGAGTGTCGGACCTGATGGCTGTCCTCTCCTGAGTTGGATGCCACCGCACAACTGCAGAAAACTGCTGTTTGAAACTGCGGTCGTTAGCAATTTTTGAACCATCAATGATTAAGTGACGGTGATAATTAAGGTAATAGTTATCACTATTGGTTATTTGACCCAACCACTAGTGATGACAAGTATATCACAAGCGATTTTTTACCTGAACGCTAGTGATATAATCACTAGTGGTTTGAAACTCCAACCAGTGATTTGTTACTCCAACCACTAGTGACAATTATTATCAATATTGTTCTCTATCTATCCGCCTTGACCGTGCTCCTATTGTGCTCTATTAATTGTAAACACTTTAAAGATAAAATGTGTGTCCCTCCCTTTTTCTGAATCATTTTAATGAAAATTAGAATTTACTAGATTGTAAATATACTTATATGACCATATATGACAAGTAGCGCTACAAAATTGATTTGAGTAGAAATACATATATAGCCATAAATGTGCCTCTTCAAAGACGAAAGGAAATATAAATGGAGAAATTTGATTATATCAGTAGCATATAAAAGCATAAGGATCCTCCAAGTATATAGAGATGCGAACAAATCACATGATTTACATAAAACAATTTATGACATTCTCCCCGACCGATCTTCATTTGTGCACTCCGCCGTTGATGCCTTGATGGGTTCATATGTGCACTCCGCTGTTGATGCCTTGATGGGGAGGTGCGGATAAGCGTTTTTGTTGTGCCAAGTGCTAGGTGGTGGTGTTAGCCCTGCCTCCTTCCCAGCCTTTCCCTCGGGCCACATCGCCCTTATATCCTATGCTGTCTGATCTTGCCCTGCTGGCTTCCCATCTGCTTGTCCGTTCTGCCTCCATGCTTGGGTGGACGAGTTTGCAGAAAACACCCTGAGGTTCACTATTTTATGTTGAAGTCCCCGTATGTTTGCGGAATGACCCCTCTCCAGTGTTTTCTCCTTACTGCACATTTGCGCCCACACCCTCTAGGTTTTTCGTCGCTCGCGGATCTGTCTTTTTGGCCTTCGTAGGTACACCCGGACTTCGGTGGTAATTACCCGCTGATGCCATTCAATATAACTCAAACACCTCACCTCGCACCTCTTGCCCTAGCCCCCTGCCCCTCACCTCACCGCAACGCCATCACTTCGGCTCTTCTCCTCCCTAAGCCACTTGCTCCAACCCATCGCCGCCTCCTTCCAAGGCCAAGCGCCACCACACCTGCTCTTCCTGGCCCTCGTCTCTTTCAATGCCGTAGCCCCCGCCCTTACCCCCTACTCCTTTCACCGGACGACATCATTGGCATTTTAGAGACAGATGATGTGAAAGACATGAAGCCTCTCAATGACCGTGTTCTTATCAAGGTATGCATCTCATATATATCTTTTTTTAACATCTGGTTACACTTTGGGGTTATAACTGACAGCACCTTTCCTTTTGGTATTCATGCTTTGGGCTTCCTTTCCTTGTATGATAGGTTGCTGAAGCTGAAGATAAAACTCCTGGTGGTCTGTTGCTTACCGAAACGACCAAGGAGAAGCCATCCATTGGAACGGTCAGTAACTCAATTTGTTTGTCTTCTGGCATGTTTTGGTCTATGATATTTGCCCTATGGTTCTCAATTGCACGTTGGAGCTTCATGTTATGCCGTCTGTTCACAATTAGCCCAAAAGAAGATAGGCTATTATATGTGATGTATATTTGTTGATTGGAGACAGGTGGTGGCTGTTGGTCCAGGCCCTTTGGATGAGGAAGGCAAGAGGAGCCCATTGTCGGTCTCTGCAGGCAGCACCGTGCTGTATTCCAAGTATGCTGGCAGCGAGTTCAAGGGTGCTGATGGCGCAAACTACATCGTGTTGAGAGTGTCGGACCTGATGGCTGTCCTCTCCTGAGTTGGATGCCATCGCACAACTGCAGAAAACTGCGGTCGTTAGCAATTTTTGAACCATCAATGATCAAGTGACGGTGATAATTAAGATAATAGTCATCACTAGTGGTTATTAGACCCAACCACTAGTGATGACAAGTATATCACAAGTGGTTTTTTCCCCGAACGCTAGTGATATGATCACTAGTGGTTTGAAATTCCAACCAGTGATTTGTTACTCCAACCACTAGTGACAATTATTATCAATACTGTTATCCGCCTCGACCGTGCTCCTATTGTGCTCTATTAATTGTAAGCACTTTAAAGATAAAATGTGTGCCGCTCCCTTTTTCTGAATCATTTTAATGAAAATTAGAATTTACTATATTGTAAATATACTTATATGATCATATATGACAAGTAGCTCTACAAAATTGATTTGAATAGAAATACATATATAGCCATAAATGTGCCCCTTCAAAGACGAAAGGAAATATAAATGGAGAAATTTGATTATGTCAATAGCATGTAAAAGCATAAGGATCCTCCAAGTATATAGAGATGCGAGCAAATCACATAATTTACATAAAGCAGTTTAGGACATTCTCTCTGACTGATCTTCATATGTGCACTCCGCCGTTGATGACATTCTCTCTGACTGATCTTCATATGTGCACTCCGCCGTTGATGCCTTTATGGGGAGGTGCGGATAAGCGTTTTTGTAGTAGTGCCTAGTGCTTGGTGGTGGTGTTAGCCCTGCCTCCTTCCCAGCCTTTTCCTCGAGCCACATCGCCCTTAGATCCTATGCTGTCCGATCTTGCCCCGCTGGCCTCCCATCTGCCCGTCCGTTCTGCCGCGACGCTTGGGTGGACGAGTTTGCAGAAAACACCCCGAGGTTCACTATTTTATGTTGAAATCCCCGTATGTTTACGGAATGACCCCTCTCTAGTGTTTTCTCCTTGCTGCACATTTGCGCTCACACCCTTTAGGTTTTCTGTCGCTCGCGGATCTGCCCTTTTGGCCTTCGTAGGTACACCCGGACTTCGGTGGTAATTACCCGCTGATGCCATTCAAAATAACTCGAACGCCTCGCCTCGCACCTCTTGCCCTAGCTCCCTGCCCCTCGCCTCACCGCAATGCCATCTCTTCGGCTCTTCTCCTCCCTAAGCCATTTGCTCCAGCCTGCCGCCGCCTCCTTCCACGGCCAAGCGCCACCACACCTGCTCTTCCCGACCCTCGCCTCTTTCAACGCCGTAGCCCCCGCCCTTACCCCCTGCTCCTTTCGCCGCGGAAGCATCCAAAATTAAAATTTTTGAACTATGTCTGCATAAAGACATCCAAAATTAAAAGTTTTCATAATGCAAGCTTCGAACTAAGGATGCGCGCAAGCATGATATGTGTGTGTGTGTGTCCTTCTTGCCTTATACTATGTTTTAGTTATTAATATATTTCTTTCAATCATCTTTAAGTGTGTCGATCTACTTTGGTATCTTGAATTCTTGATCAGGACATTTTTTATGTTCTTCCTATTTCTACATAGAAATTCAATTTTTTTCTTATATGCTATCCCCTCAAAGAATCTAAATATATATACTAATGTTACTTTTCATGTAATGGAATGATAATCCATGTATTTACTAAGTCTAAATATTTAAATATGTACGGACGCGTTAATGACGCGCTAACATTCCTAGTCAAATAATTGGATGAGGATAAAAGCTGAAGATGAGCGGATTTTAAGACTTTAAAAACTCTTCTTTCATGAGTTTCAAAGAAATGTATCAACAGATAATTTTTTATTGGGAAATATCTTGTTTGTGGACTAGGTGCATGACTTTGTCTCTTCTTCTTAAGTTGCTTATAACACTGCACATATATTCAATGCCAGTGTTGTGCAAATGTCTTCTTTCTTTTGTAGGTTCTACCAAACTGTAGTTGAACCACTTCTTAAGAGAATCTCTAGCAGGTTCTTAAAAACGTTCTCTAAAATACTATTGCGGATATATTGTCTTAGTCTCTATACCCATCCAGCAGAATCTCTATCCCAGTCTATAAATTTAGAGACTACTCAAGAGTAGACCTGATCAAAGGCCGTGCTTCGGGCCGGGCTTGGAAAAACCCAGTCCCGCGGGACCAGACTTGAGCCCGTCCTGGCCTGGTGCGTCGGGCTCAAAAACAGGCTCGAGCCCGGCCCGAATCCCGAAAGCTTGGCCCAAAGCCCGGCGGCCCGGCCTGACCATAGCTTAAATCGTGAAAATATCGGGCCCAGGCCCGGCCCGTCCCGACGGCCGGGCTTCGGATTAAGGCCCGAGCCTGGCCTGATGCACCGGTCGGGCCGGGTTGCCGGGCCGGGCTTCCCGTGACCAGGTCTACTCAAGAGTATCTATATTTAGAGACTCTCTATATCTTTTTGGGGATAGGGACTTTGCTGGAGATGATAAAAATATAGGGAACGAATAGTGATTTAGAAAAGGGGTATAGAGAATGAAATATAGAGATATTGTTGGCAATGCTAAGGATACTAGTGCATGAGGTGCGTTGCACGCGCCCTACAAACTATTTAAGTTATTTCCTAATCTACTTCCATCGAATATTTTTTTTGTTGAAATAATTGAGAATAATCTACAATTAGCTTGAGAATGTCGTTGCTAAAGCAGCAAGTAGTTTGGGGGTCAAGTGAACTTCATCGATAGTTCAGATATGTAAAATGAACTTATTCCTTAAAAAATAGCTGACTACAACTACATGATAGCAGTGGGTGTCTTAACAAATCCTAATCTATGTGTGGAAGTTACGATGAGTGCTTTTGATTTGCTGCTCCTAACCCACCAACCAACATTTTTGTTCGAAGAGAAAAATGTGCTCGAAGATCTTTGGCCATAATTCTTTTCTTAATCTAGAACCCCCTAAAATATGATTTGGTTTGTTTACAAACATGAACTTTCAATACCGGCTCGAAAACCAGCAAAACTCCGTTTTGTTCGGTGGTTTTGCTGATGTGGCGCCATGTAGTAGTGGTTTTGCTGACTTGGCTAACACGTGGCGCCACGTTAGCAAAACACCTAACAAAACCAGGTTATGATGGGTTTTAAGCCGGTATTGAAGGTTTAGTTATGTAAAATAGATCAAATCATAGTTTAGGGGTTTTTTGGACTTTCGCGATAATTGAGGTAGCTAAAATGGACTTTTTCGAAGGAAAATCAACGTCTTTCTTACCTCTCAATAATTTAAAACTGGTATAACTATTACACCTATCCCCCAATCAATGTAGTGCCGTTACCACAAGTTGCAAGCTTAATTACAGTGTATCATAATTGTACACCTTGACTCTTTAATGAAACATAAGGAGCTACATGCCAAAATCATGATAGAAGGTATAACATCATCCTCATCAATGATGTTTAAAAAATGGAAACCAATTGATTGTACTAACCATAACGGTAAATTGAGAACACAACAAATAATTTCAAAAAAATCATAAAAATGTTAAATTAATAACCGCTGAAGTTGTCCATTTGCCACATCACTCCCCATGCAGCAATGATTAACCATAAAGATGATAGATGTGCACAAATGTTCAATGTTGGTCAGGTTCGCAGACTAAATGTGGGTATGCTAGAATTACACAACACTGTTAACTCTATGGAAATCTATGGACTAATATGGGCAAAGTGGTAATCAAAGTGTGATGGGAAAATGTCCTAAGCGTGATGCAGTAGCACCGGCGAAGGCAAAAACAGATTAAATCCAGTGTAAAATTTCATGCATGGATAATACTCCTATATTCTATGGGATTACATGAAGCAAGAGTAACAAACATTGATACGGGAACACGCTATAAGCATAGCACCATGTAGCTTACGAAGGCAGGACCAAAAAATGATAAAGCTAGCTGAAGCTAATCCCTTCATAAAAGGCTACGACAGTATCGCTGAAGACGTCTTCAATCACTATGCAACAGAACTGTAGAAATAGCGTCGAAGTTCATGCCCCTAAGAAAATATAGCCTTTTCAATTAGGCCTTGTTCTTTTCAGCGTATCGTTGATAATTGCTAGGTAGATTTTCCTTTTATACTTAATCAGTGTCACTATTTCGCAGGCGCCTGCGCGCCGGCCAAACGCGCAGGCACCGCGGTCAGCCGTTGGATCTTGGGTGCGTGCGCGGTCGGCCGTTGGATTGTGGGTGCGTCTGGATTAATCCAATAGTTAGCACTCAATTAGTGAAAATTCCACTAAATTTCTACTGTTTTTCCACATTTTCATTTACTGGAAAAAATGTTTTGCAATAGTGGATTTTTTTGCGCGAGGTCTGATCTATTATAGATTTATTTTGTTTTCTATTTATTATGGATTTATTTTGTTTTCTATTTATTATAAATTTTATTTTGTTTTCTATTTTTCACGTCTAGTGATTTTTTGCTCATATAATTTGCGAAATCATGCAGGCGCAAAAAATTTCAGTAAATTTCTACTATTTTTCCATATTTCCATTTATTGGAAAAAAATATTTTGCGATAGTGGAATTTTTTTGCGCGAGGTGTGCATGCATGTACATGGCATGTGCCTGCACAAATACTCAAATCACAGGCGCCTGCCTAATAGTGCCTCTCATACTTAATTATTAAAGGAAATAATGAAACGTTGGAATATAATCTTGGTTCTTGGGTTTGATTGCCAGATTCTCTCTCTGATTTGGGTTTGATTGCCAGATTCTCTCTCTGATTTTTTTTCGGAAAAAGGAAACGTATTGCTCGGTTCTGAAGTGTGAATTCGGCGGACTGCAACAAATTAGAAGCTCGTCGAAAACTTTATGATATATGGCACGCAAAACAAAAATATTGTACTCAAAACACCGTTTAGCTAGGACGATGTTTCAGCGGGTGACGGAAAATGTTTGTCATTCCATGGGGGGAAATGTTTGCTACTGCAAAATGGGCATCAATATCGGCACATCTCTACATGTTGTCCGTAAACCTAAGGACTCGATCCTATGGATATGGAAAATACAGAATTTTCGATCCTAACGGGAAAAGGAGGGAAACGAATACTCAATTTAAAGTGAGTAAACAAAATTCCATACTCGATCTCATAGATCCCTATAGAATTCTGTGGAAAGGCGTATTCGATGAAAGTCATATGTACGGCTTGGAGGGAGATCTTTCCTATCTTTCGAGATCCACCCTACAATATAGGATCAAAAAGCCGCTGTGATAGGATTTACTATATCGGCTTGAACTGTAAACCGGTAACAAAGCTAATTCGTGGAATTCGAGCCACACATGTTTTGAGGCATGAACTAGTAAGGATGCCTAGTACTATGAATACTGGTTTGAGTCACGAACCGGTAATAAAGTCGATTTGAGTCAGGTGTATTGAGCCATGAATCGGTAAGAATGCCTATAGCACTATCAATACCGATATGAGCCACAAATAGGTAATAAAGCCGATTTGAGTCAGGTGTATTGAGCCATGAATTGGTAAGAATGCCTAGAGCACTATCAATACCGATTTGAGCCACGAACATGTAATAAGGCCGATTTGAGTCACACGTTTTGAGCCATGAATAGGTAATAATAAAGCCAATGTTGGTTGTTAAAGCAAGAAAACCAAAGTAGTAAATGATTATATTAAAAGGATTTCAAACCACGTACTCCAACATCACCGTGTTTATTGCAAACTAATATATATAATATCACCTAATTGCATCCAGGTAAATTCTCCATCCAACTCGGCGTATACACAAGAGACTTGTTAATTTCCCAGGCTGAACGCCACATCCTTCCCACGTCTTGAATCTTACGGGTGCTTACATGGTAGGCCATGACTCTTCCATTTGATAGAAAAAAGAAGGCAATTTCTTTGTAAGGATGAAATCCAAGACATTCTTCTAAATATCCAGAGCACCGGTGCTTTTCAACCTGATCTTCTATGCCAAGGACATTGTCATTGTCAGTGTCCCATTCAAAATCGTTGAAGTTGTCATCGTCGACCTGATCTTCTATGCCAAGGACATTGTCATTGTTAGAGTCCCATTCAAAATCGTTGACGTTGTCATCGTCGATCAAAATCCAAGGTCCAGTGCCATAGCTCTCTCCAAAATTTGGAGGTACAATATTAAGGTTGATGTGATGCTTCAACACCCACTTCATTTGAACACACGATTCATCAAGGAACCAGAACTCAAATATGCACTTACGATGAATGAGCGCACAATGCACCCCATTCTTCGATTTTCCTAGGCGAGCTGATTCATTATGTTCTGGCTTTATCTCCGGAAGATGAATTACTTGGTACCTATCACTTGACAGGTTCAATCTGCAAAGATCAAATTCATCGTCCATAGTGAAATTTTTATACGCACGCACGCGGCAAAATCAATCAAATTAATTGCTTTGGTAAGGAGGGAAAAAAACCTGATGAGAAAATCATTTTGACAATGCACATATAGTGCTCCATGCCAATAGGCGGCGTGTCGATGGGGGCCATGTTGATCCATCTTGACGTCGGCGACCGTCCCGGCAGGCATCCCTTCCCGAACAAATGATCTCTGCTTCCATTGCCCAGTCCTCGACGAGAACACGTCCAGGATGAACAGCGACGGTGGCCATTCCGACTGCATCATTGCAGCGTCGGCCGAATCATCGTCCTCATGCAGATACACGTGATGAGAAATATGCCCAGGTCGAAGCTCTGGTGGAAGATCGGGGACCGAGACCACCTCGAAGTGCGGCGAGACGGTGGGATCGAAGGCAAGAAATTTGTAATCGATGGAGCAGTAGCAGTGCGAGCTCGTCGTCGATGAGCAACCGGGCGGCTGTGGGAGCGGCGGGAGGCGCACCCATTGTCGCGTCGCAGGATTAAGCACGATGCCCTCCCAAAGCAAAAGGAGACCATTGCAATGATCTTCGGGAGCCCAATCGTGTCGGCTGCGGACATCAAGGTAGCGGAACTGGCAGGATACCCTGCGCGCAGTCGCAGTCGAGCGGGGGCAGAATAGCTTCACGATGCCTTCGTCTGGATCACTGAACATCACAAAGATACCCTCTACCTCCTGCGAGAACGAGACGTGCAGCAGGCGGTGGTCGTCGATGACGGCACGGCACGCCTTGCACACGCAGCGGGTCACGGCAAGGCTGCGGGGCGCAAGGCGGCGGAGGACGTCGACGAGCACATCCTCAGGCGGCCTGCCAAGGTGGCCCATCTCCATGCTGCCGGGATTGCGATCCACGGGCATCGGCTGCAGTCGGGCATCTCTTCATCAGTAGCATTAGTGAAGCAATCAAGAAGCAATCAAGAGCAGAGTGGCCGGAGTAACCTTGCGGAGTAATGCATCGAGCACGTAATAACTTCGTATAGCATACATTATACGAAGTTATACGACGGCGTATACACAAGAGACTTGTTAATTTCCCAGGCTGAACGCCACATCCTTCCCACGTCTTGAATCTTACGGGTGCTTACATGGTAGGCCATGACTCTTCCATTTGATAGAAAAAAGAAGGCAATTTCTTTGTAAGGATGAAATCCAAGACATTCTTCTAAATATCCAGAGCACCGGTGCTTTTCAACCTGATCTTCTATGCCAAGGACATTGTCATTGTTAGTGTCCCATTCAAAATCGTTGAAGTTGTCATCGTCGACCTGATCTTCTATGCCAAGGACATTGTCATTGTTAGTGTCCCATTCAAAATCGTTGAAGTTGTCATCGTCGACCTGATCTTCTATGCCAAGGACATTGTCATTGTTAGTGTCCCATTCAAAATCGTTGAAGTTGTCATCGTCGACCTGATCTTCTATGCCAAGGACATTGTCATTGTTAGTGTCCCATTCAAAATCGTTGAAGTTGTCATCGTCGACCTGATCTTCTATGCCAAGGACATTGTCATTGTTAGTGTCCCATTCAAAATCGTTGAAGTTGTCATCGTCGACCTGATCTTCTATGCCAAGGACATTGTCATTGTTAGAGTCCCATTCAAAATCGTTGACGTTGTCATCGTCGATCAAAATCCAAGGTCCAGTGCCATAGCTCTCTCCAAAATTTGGAGGTACAATATTAAGGTTGATGTGATGCTTCAACACCCACTTCATTTGACCACACGATTCATCAAGGAACCAGAACTCAAATATGCACTTACGATGAATGAGCGCACAATGCACCCCATTCTTCGATTTTCCTAGGCGAGCTGATTCATTATGTTCTGGCTTTATCTCCGGAAGATGAATTACTTGGTACCTATCACTTGACAGGTTCAATCTGCAAAGATCAAATTCATCGTCCATAGTGAA
>SPJY01011861.1:1491382-1514753 GCA_005191435.1 Raddia distichophylla | reverse complement strand
TTTATAATTTACAGACATGTTTATTTCCTTTGTAAATTTTTTAAAAATTGTTTATAATTTGTAAGAATAAGTGAACATTATCATCTTTTCATAAAAATCTAAATAAACTTACAAAATAAAATCATGTTATTTGTTATTTTAGTTATGCTTTTTGTTGTACGTAATGTGTTGTGTAATATGCATATATACATTTAAAAATTATAGATTGCGTAGAAAATACTGTAAAATGCTATAGTTTGTAACATTAGAGTGCAATGATTTTCATACATGGTGTTTGGATAGAATGGTCAATTTTTTAAAAATAATGTGCACATCTCAAGCATATTTTATACAACTCACTAGAATGTTGGCTAAACCTCTGACCGATATGACCCACTACACATGGACCTGCAATTCTAGACATAATTTCACCGTAAAAAATTGAGTAAATTGCACTGTAGCCCCATGAAGTTGGCACCTCGTTTCACTTACCCCCCGAAAGTTGTAAATTACTCTGTCAGACCCTCGAAGTTGGCACCGTTTGCACCACAGGCCCTGGACCGTTATATCCCCGCTAGGCGCTGACGTGGCGATGACGTGGCGTTAAAAAACATAAAAAATCATAAAAAAAATTCAGCAAAATCATAAAAAATTATAAAAATCATGAAAAATTCATAAAAATCATAAAAAAATTCAGATAAATCATAAAAATCATTAAAAATTCAGAAAAATCATCAAAAATCATTAAAAATTAAAAAATCATTAAAAAATGGGAAAAATCATAAAAAATCATTAAAAAATCGGGAAAATCATAAAAAATTATACAAAATAATAATAAAATCATAAAAAATTCAGAGACATCACAAAAAACCAGAAAATCATAAAAAAAGAAAATAATAAAAAAACCCCAGGGAAAAAATAAAAAAATTCAAAAGTCATAAAAAACTCAGGAAAATCATAAAAACTCATAAAAAAAATCAAAAAAACCATAAATTTTTTTAATGATTTTTTCTGAATTTTTTATGATTTTCGGAATTTTTATGATTTTTCTGAGTTTTTTATGTTTTATGTTTTTTTTATTTTTCTGAGTTTTTTATGATTTTCTAAATTTTTATTATTTTCTGAGTTTTTTATGATGTCTCTGTTTTTTTATGATTTTTATGATTTTCCCGAATTTTTTATGATTTTTCCGATTTTTTATGATTTTTAAAAAATTTTATGATTTTTTATGATTTTTATGATTTTTTAAATGATTTTTATGATTTTTTATGATTTTTCTGAATTTTCCATGATTTTTATGATTTTTTAATGATTTTTTGATTTTTTTTAAATGATTTTTATGATATTTTAGGATTTTTAATGCCACGTCGTCGCCACGTCAGCGCCTAACGGGGATATAACGGTCCAGGGCCTGTGGTGCAAACAGTGCTAACTTCGAGGGCCTGGCAGAGTAATTTACAACTTCCGAGGGCTAAGTGAAACGAGGTGCCAACTTCAGAGGGCTACAGTGCAATTTTCTCTAAAAAATTTTATGGTGATGTATGTTCATGTGTTATGCAAGACTAGACAACATGCATCAAGAAACTATTTTTTAAACTTTTAAAATAAATAAAAGAAGATCGATTGACCATCGAACGGGATATACAGTGCCAACCGTCGAGACAGACATCTATTTCGACGGCCTATGGAAAAGCGGTCGAGACAGACAGTCTATCTCGAGGGTAATCAACGAAGGCCCTCGAGACAGATTAATATCGACGGCCTTCCAAGTTTAGCCGTCGAGAACATGTCAGGCTGCTCGACTGTTTCGACGGCAAACGACCGTCGAGATTGCTAGCTGGTTGGTCTGCCGCGCGTGTGGGTTTCCTTGGGCCCGTGTGCCAGACGATAGAAACCCCTAGGCACCATTTCTCCTGCCCCCATTCCCCGCCGCCCAAGCCGCCAGCCACCTTCGTGTAGCTTGTTGTCTCGCATGCGCCTGCGCCGCCCCTCCGCCGTCCAGCGCCCCTTCGCCTCCGTGCGCCGACCGCGTCGCCCCTCCGTCGTCGCCCGCGCCGCCCCTCCGCCTATGTATCTTGCTGCTATTCTCCGCCTGGATTAGCTAGATTTTTTTTTTGTTCAATCATTTAAATTGGTATTCATTTGCTATATTTATGTGCTCACGACCAAATGAATTGCTCATCCTGCAGTTGAGACTGACCTACAGGCTCGAGCACAATTTAAATATGAGGTGCATGAAATTCCCAAGTTTCTAGGATTTTCTGGGTAGCGCCTGTTCTTTCTTTCCTTTTAAAAATATGAAATTCTATGGATTGAAACTCTGTCTCTTATACCCTATGGAAGTTTGATGGGTATTACTATGTACATTTATCGATATCTTTGCTCAAATAAGCAAAATCAAATCCCTAATTTGTATTATGTTTGTCAGATTTCTGGACAAGACAAACCCTCATCAAATGGCAATAATCCAGTAATGCCTAAACTCAACCCTATATGCTATTACCAATGCAGCCTCAATTTGTGCAATGTAGTGATGTTCCTGTGTTGCATAATCCAAGCATATCCAGTGGTAAATAGTGAGGATTGCAGATTATGGTTTTTTATCACAACGATTATCCTTACAGTGTTCGCCCTCATGGTGAGATTATTTACTGGACCTGTTTATACATACACCAGTAAACATGTCACTTTTAATCTAACCATGTTCCTTTTGTTTTTCCCCCTTCTGACCAGCATTATCAGCTGGACCGATGCATAGCAATAGAGAGTTTCTGTATTGCTGGCTTGCCAACCAACTCTATTTTATGATGATTAAGCCTTCCCTGTATGCCGCTGTCCCTGATCTGGCGCCGCCGGCCCGTCCCTCCCCCCCACCGCGCCGGCGACTCTTCCCACGCAGTTTCCGACGCCGCCGGCCATCCCCATGTACTGATGTTTGAATTACGTTGAATTACTTTGGCGAAAATCTGGAAGTAATGCACAGTAATGTTTGTGTCCGATGTGATTTATCCATTTTTTGCTCCGGCGAGGCGGCGGCGCGGCTGCTCCGGCGAGGCGGCTCTGCGGTGTTCCAGTGCTGCTGCATGAGGAATTGGCGCGGCGGTTCCATTACTTTTGATTACTGGAGAAGTAATGCGAAGTAATCGATATGTGTTGATTATTGAAAAATGATTTAGACTGTAATGTGAAGTAATCGATCTGTGAATGTATTTTTCTCTGTTTTTAAGAATGTAATTTTGGTGGGAATGGAAAGTAATCAAGATGGAATCTCAATTCAAATCAGTTTTTTGCCCAAAAAAATGGCAGTAATTGAATTACTGTCTATTACTGTTGAAAAGCGAAAGCAAGTTAAGTAATCGGGTTGGAACTTACAAAACATGGATTACTATCATCCGTACAGCACATTCATCTCAATAACAAGTAATTACTTTCAAATCAGAATCATGTTCAAATTCATATTTATAAAATATTTCAGATTCATATGGCAACCAAGATCTTGTTTTGTTTGAAAAAATACTAGCAAAACGATGTTGAAAACGATTTAATCATCGGATCTACGAATCAAAAATTAAATCGAAAAAACGAGATAGAATATGTTTGAAAACGAGTAGTTAATGCTCCCACAATTTTAGGCACCACATGCAGACCTATTTACTGTCCAGTGCCAAATTCAGTTCGTTTCAATTACTACGAGTTACTGTCGAATCTGGACGCGTGCTCGCCTGGTTTTTTGGTTGGTGCGCTCGCTGGAGAGTGTGGTTGCGTGTAGATTAAACATAATCTACACCCAGGGGTAGATTAGGGCCGTGTGAATGCAATAACTACGTGATTAATTGTTTACAAAGAAGGTATGGAGCACAGGCTCCATGGAGTCCCAAGTATTTTTACTATATATTGCTATTGTAGACTCAAGTGCACAGGGGGCTTATGCTTCCTATCCTCTCCACCGCTCGATTGGAGGATGCACGGCTAGATCGAGCGTGCTCAAACGCGTGTGCGCGGGGTGAGCTCCGCTTCCTTCCTCCTAACGGCGTCGTGTCGTCCCTGTCATCTCGCCCCCTTCTCTCTCTCTCTCTTTCTCTCTCGCTCGCCTCGCATGAAGCCGTCGCCGCCTCTCCCGCTGCTCGCCTCGCATGAAGCAGGCGCCGCCGCTCCCTATTCCCGCCGCCGCCGTTGCTCGCCTCGCATGAGGCCGCCTCCGCTGCATCCGCTTGAGCTGCTCGCCTCCCCGCAGCGACCGCCTCTCTCCTCTCCCTCTCCAAACCCTAGCCGCTCACCCCCTTCTCCTCCCGTCCAAATCGCCGGCGCATGCTATACGAAGTTATATATATATATATAGGATTATTACTTAAGGCTCCATGGAGCCTAGGCTCCCCACCTGATGACCATCCGATTCGGCTTTGCAGATCGTGCTACCAAAACAGGATTTTTTCATCAAACCCGATTACTAGCGAGGATCCATTTACATTTAATGACCGCCTTAATTATGGAATTTATTTCCTTAATACTCCACCTGATTCTAATCCCCGCATGTGTCCTATTCATGTTTCATTCCAGTCCGCCGCTTCCCCCAACCAGCTCCGCATAGTCCGCGCCGGAGCCACGGCTGCGCATCGTCCGCGCCGCCCCAAGCTTCGTCTGTCCCGCCACCGGCGCCATTGGCTCCGGATCCTATGCCGGTGCCGCCCGCTGCCGACCCCGGCTCCGCATCATCCACGCCAGCACCAGCTTCTTCCACCCCGCCACCGTCGCCATCGGCTCTGGATCCGTGCCGCCCCGGGCGCCGCCGGCTCCACCTATTCCGGCACCGCCCGCCGCCGATGCCGGCTCCGCTCCACCTATCCCCGCGCCACCCGCCGCCGACGCCGGCTCTGCATCGTCCGCGCCACCTTTTTTGGCATAAAAAGGTGTATCATTTGTAGGATTCTACACATTACATGGTCGATTCTGTTCTTCGAAGGGGTATAAATTGATTCGATTTTGGGTGGCTGCTTGGCCAATTTTGTGCTTGATATCGTGTTCTTGGACTGGAGTTAGTTTCCTTACGTGGATTATTTATTGGGAATTAGGGTTGTATCTCTTTGGTTGAATCGCGGTGTTTATTTGGTTCGATCAAAGGTTTGAACAATAAAATTGTTGTGCCTGATAGAGATCAGGATGTAGAATACCTTTATTAGTACTGACTCACATGATAGAACAAAATGATATCACGATGCGCATGGAAATTGTTGTGTATTTTTAACAATTATTCATCATACTTGAGAGCAGTAGATATTAAACACTATCGGTGAAAAAACACTATTCAGCGATGAACTTGCACATACCTTTAGCAGTAACTATCAAAGTGAATATTCGTATTTTTCCTAAGCGTATATATATATATTAGCGTTCGCCTTTACACCTCCACTACAACCGGATGGGACGTCGAAAACCTAGGCCTCGAGGAGATGATGGTACGTACGTTCAGAATGAAATTTTCCTGAGAATGATATTTCAGGTTGAGAGCTATAGCTAAGCAGCATGAAAGTTTCGTCAGCTCTCTCGCGCGCGTGCCCGGTCATAGTACACGCGCGCATGCATGCATGGGCCAAGCGCTGGCTACGTACGTACGTAACGTCGTAACGAACGTACGCACGCGCTGTGTGGGTGGCCGGTGGCCTGATCGGCGTGCGTGCAGTGTTTAGAACTCCGCATTTTTCGCCTGATGTATCAGCCCAAGGCTAGCTAAGCAGCTAGCTCTCTCGTTATAGTGCGGCGCGCTTGCACTCTCATTGACGATCGACTTTGCACGGCCGGTGAACGTCAGCATGCAGAGGCACGTGCGCATGCTTTCGTCGCTCTTCTTTCATGTCGTTGGAAGTAGGAAAACGAGACCAGCAGCTGGTTAATTCGTGTCACCAATAGTACTGCATGTGCCTAGCTATTTCTTATGAAAAGCACGTCTATCTGCTGCTATGTACGTTCCTCCACTAAAGATATCTTGAGAGCTGGGGCCACCATATTCCGTGTGTAATTAAGGCAAACGATCCACACCATGCATATCAACGGGAGCGAATTTACAATGTTGTAGATCAAATGAGGTGTGATACATATTAGAACTTTCCATAGTATATATATATCCACCGCTTTTGTCCTTCTTACCGGCCAGCCGCCGCAATGGCGCTTTTTTTCTTTAAAAAAAGGAGGAGGTTCTTGTGTGCGCCCTTTCACTCTATCATGCCAATATTTATCGGTATTTTGGAAGCAGTGGACGAGTCAGTTATATGTTTTTTTTTAAAAAAAAGGTTTACACGTCTACATTTCCATTCGGATACTCTAAGGTTGATCGGTACAATTGTAAACGGGACACACATTTCAAACTTGGTGGCTAGCTAGCTAGGTCCCATGCTTGTTTTTTCAGACAAGGTTTACGCTTTCCATACTCTCACTCCAATGATAGGGCTGAAAATGACAGAAACATTTTTGAATGTACCGGTCGGTGCGGAGTTCTTTTTTTTTTAAAAAAAAAGGTTCGTACATCACCTTTCCATTATGTCATCCCAATGTTGATCAATAGGTATAGGGTTGAAAGCGGCATGTTTCAAGTGCAGTGTTTTTCAATAAAAAAAAAATCAGGGTCCGTGCATCTATCCTTTCATCATGTCAATCCAATGTTGGTCGGTATGTTTGAAAATGGGCACATGATTTGGACATGGTGATCGATCGGGTTCCATGCATGTATATTCTAATAGGAACAAATCAAAGTGCGTCGAGCATTTACCCTTTTATTATATCACTCCAATGTTGTTTGGCAGGGTTGTAGAAAAGACGCATGTTTCGGGTGTGGCGGTCGGGTCCAATGCACCGCCGCATCCTCCCTACGCTCGATCGGGCACGTACGGCACAGTGGCCAACGCACACACTCCCTCTTCCGACAGGTTGGGGCCTCACCTTGCACCAGCGGAGCCTTGGCTCAACAGAGACGCCCGATTTCCATGTCACTGTAGAGCCTGGCTAGAACAGTACTTTTGCATTCGTCGAGCTAGGCTTGAGACCAGATGTGGTCAACCAAGCAGCTGACACGTGTTTCGGTAGTTAGGTTGAGACTCGTGAACTCAAACCAGCAGTCTTAGAGCATGTACAATGGTTAAGACAGCAGTTGTCTCTAACTATTGCCATATCATCTAGATACATTAACACTAGATATCACATAATCAATGGTAGAGGTGGTTGTACGTTTTTATAGGTGAATTTTTATACTTTTTCTTAAAATGTACTACCTCCTTTTTTTTATTTGATGCCTTTGACCATTCGTCTTATTCAAATTATTTTTGTAAATATCATTTATTTTATTGTGATTTGTTTTATCAATAGAGGTACTTTAAATATGTCTTATTTTTTTACATCATTTGTATAAAATTTTTGAATAAGACGAGTGGTCAAAGACGTACCAAAAAGTCAAAGGCGTCAAGTAAAAAAAACAGAGGGAGTAGCTAATAAATATGTTGAGGTCCGTACTGCTGTCTCGATCGATCGTTGAGAAGGATATTTGTTTTTAGAGTTCTCGAAAGTAATCATTCGGTCCGTACTGCTGACTCGATCGATCTGGGACGAAACCTAGTAGGAGTACGAATCTAACAAGAAAACGTAAACCGATGATGCTTCATTGACAGAGCGTGCGCAAGTCTGAACGACCCTCCGTACCGGTCGGTGCGGAGTTCTTTTTTTTTTAAAAAAAAAGGTTCGTACATCACCTTTCCATTATGTCATCCCAATGTTGATCAATAGGTATAGGGTTGAAAGCGGCATGTTTCAAGTGCAGTGTTTTTCAATAAAAAAAAAATCAGGGTCCGTGCATCTATCCTTTCATCATGTCAATCCAATGTTGGTCGGTATGTTTGAAAATGGGCACATGATTTGGACATGGTGATCGATCGGGTTCCATGCATGTATATTCTAATAGGAACAAATCAAAGTGCGTCGAGCATTTACCCTTTTATTATATCACTCCAATGTTGTTTGGCAGGGTTGTAGAAAAGACGCATGTTTCGGGTGTGGCGGTCGGGTCCAATGCACCGCCGCATCCTCCCTACGCTCGATCGGGCACGTACGGCACAGTGGCCAACGCACACACTCCCTCTTCCGACAGGTTGGGGCCTCACCTTGCACCAGCGGAGCCTTGGCTCAACAGAGACGCCCGATTTCCATGTCACTGTAGAGCCTGGCTAGAACAGTACTTTTGCATTCGTCGAGCTAGGCTTGAGACCAGATGTGGTCAACCAAGCAGCTGACACGTGTTTCGGTAGTTAGGTTGAGACTCGTGAACTCAAACCAGCAGTCTTAGAGCATGTACAATGGTTAAGACAGCAGTTGTCTCTAACTATTGCCATATCATCTAGATACATTAACACTAGACATCACATAATCAACGGTAGAGATGGTTGTACGTTTTTATAGGTGAACTTTTATACTTTCTCTTAAAATGTAGCTAATAAATGTTGAGGCTTCTGAAAAGTTTGTTTTTAGAGTTCTCGAAAGTAATCATTCGGTCCGTACTGCTGGCTCGATCTATCTGGGACGAAACCTACTTTGAATATACTCTAAAAACGTAACCGATGATGCTTCACTGAATATGACAGAGCGTGCGTAAGTCTGAAAGACCCTCCTCCGACCGAATTGGTTCCCACAAATCCCCACGCGACGCGCTCCCGGCCATCCCCAAAGAACCCCCTGCGACTGCGACCGCGAGCTAGCTCATTGACTCATTGGCTCGGCCTCGCCAGGTGGCTGACTGGTTGGTAGTCACCATGCACGTCGCCGTCCGACGCGCCGTGCCGCGTCAACGCATCGCCGCGGCGACGTATAAGTCGCCGCCCGAGACGCGCCAATAAACCAACGCGCGGCGCGAGCCAGCTCGGCAGTGGCATGTCGTCGCCGGAGATGGAGGGCGGCGGCGAGGGCAGGAAGTACAAGGGCGTGCGACGGCGCAAGTGGGGGAAGTGGGTGTCGGAGATCCGGCTGCCCAACAGCCGCGAGCGTATCTGGCTCGGCTCCTACGACTCCCCCAAGAAGGCGGCGCTCGCCTTCGACGCCGCCTTCGTCTGCCTCCGCGGCAGCGCCGCCGCAGGCGCCGACCTCAACTTCCCGGGCTCGCCGCCGCCCTGCTCCGGCGCTAGCAGCGACCCGCAGGAGGTGCAGGCGGCCGCGCTATCCCACGCCAACCGCGGCCCCGTCACCGCCCAGGAGGCCACCGCCGCGGTCATGGGAGTGGAATCGCCAGAGGTCATGCCGACGCGCCACCGCACGGACGTTCTTGGCTGCTGTGAGCTGGTGGTGCCGGCCGTGGGCGCTGATTGCAGCATCGACTGGCGCCCGTTCATGGCGCACCCGCCGCCGCTGTTCTCGCCGACGGCCGGCTGGGGTAGCAATGCGTTCGACTTCATGCAGGCGCCGCCGCCGCCGGACGAGGACATGGAGGAGAGTAGCCATGGAGCGAGCGCCTCCCTTTGGAGCTTCGACGATCCAAAGACTCCCACTTCAGATACTGATCATCAGGACGCTGCTATGCCCGGCCATCGGGGACCTACAAATTAATTAACCAGGAGAGGAGGCTCTCATTTCTCTAGGTGCATTGCTACGAGCACGAGACGTCTCTCTCTCTCTCTCTCTCTCTCTCTCTCTCGTGAAGTTTTGCAGGTAAATGACGCGCGATGCATGGTTGTGTGCACTATCCTTGCACAGTTAGGTTATATGAGACGAAAAGAATAAGATCTAAATAAGGTATATTTTAAAAATAAGGGTTAAGGACAGCTAGAATATAATAGGTTGTTTGGTTGTTGTTCGATCCTAGCCTCGCTCTCGTACGAACTTGGCTAGACTGATGAGAACCAGGCTGAATCTATCTAGAACATTTGTTTGGTTGTGCTGCATCACCAGAGCGTGGACTGTAGAAGAAAGTGTTCAGTTGCCATCATTCAACGTTGCATGCATCAGGGACAAAATATTTCAACAAACAGCTAACGTGCGTCCATGTGGCCGTCTTTGTCATCATTGGTCATGCCCCGAGCGTCGCTGCCCCGAGCACCCAGAGCATCGCTGCCCCGAGCGCCGCCTCCCCGTGGCCACCCCGAGCTGTGCCCGCCCCTGTCTTCCACACACAACACCTGCGCGAATGAAGCCTAGCTCACTTCGTAAGCCCAATTCCCACGTATGTGTGCAGCCTGGCTGGAACAATAAAATTGCATCTCTTGAGCTTTGTTGGAACAGTGAATACAGGCAACCAAACGCTGGCTAGTTGCATCACATGAACCAGGGCACCAGGCTGGGACAAATGCAAGTAACCAAACAGCCCCTAAGAGACCCATATGTCAGTGAGTGTTCGTTACAGATGTTAATCATTTTGATCGTATGTACTTCAAAAACAAAAATAAAAAAATAGAAAAGTTGTAGAACGATATACCATTTCAACACTCCAAACATGCATGCGGTATAGTTTCGGGTGTTTAGAGACCCATGCTTGTATATTTTGGGTGTTTAGATTTGAGGAACTAAGGAGATCTCCTCTCTCCGATGGATAGATCGGTCTATGCGTGAAGAAGTTTGCTATAAAAAGGTAAGTAGATGGTAATGGCGATGTTGATAACATGGATCTGATTTCTACCTGACGCTCGTTCGCTTTTCATCCACAATGCTTTATATAGAGTAGAAAGGAAGGCATCGTAGAATGATACATGATATCATGGGATGCATCTCACTTGAAGATACATGATGATACTTGATGTATCTTATACTCATACCTATCTGATGTTTAATGATACATATATGATATATACTTGTATGCTCATGATACCTACCCTGATATCTACATGGCACTTTATGATACGTGCCTACATGATACCTATATATGGTACTTTATGAAACTTGTTACCTCGTACTTATAAAATTAATACCATTTGATACCACGTTCACCACTTTTTTCAATCCGAAAAGGAGAAAAAAAAGAGGAAAAAGTGATCTTGCCCACATGGCCAAAGCTAAAGTACAGATGCTACGAAAGAATCGGAGAGACAGTAGTAGACATGATGCTGTATTTGTGTCGATAACATGATATTTGTGTCGATATGAAATTTGTTTGATATCTAAAACTGATGGAAAAGATCATCCGAAACCTGCTTTATTGTAGAAAAGAAAAAAAATACGTAGTACACGCGGGACGCGCGCGCGTTTTTTATACAAAGCTATACTGTCGGTAGGTAACGAAACGCTATACCGTTGCATAGCTGCTTTAAAAAAAATGATTTGCATTTTCATAAATCTTATTTGATGAAATGATTGATGAAATTGTGCGTGATTTCATGGATAAGAATAGGCCGTGCGGCAAGCGCGCCCCGCAAAGACGCCAGAGGTACGTCCTTTTCACGTGCAAACACTTTGGCAAAAGCCTACATGGCTACATGTACCAGACGTGATGCATATTCATCAGCAACTTGTAACATATGGACAAAAGGCAAACCTCACAAGCATGTGCCATATATGAATTTCATATGTAGGCATAGCTCTCTTTGATTTGGCCTTTTTTCGGTTGGCTTTCTGTTGAAGAGGTTAAAGGCCTTTGATAATAAACATCATAGGGTTAAAAATCATACTAAAGTATTTTTAAGATATTTGAGAAAACCCAGTAAAGCATCGAATAAGAAATTACTACAAAATATTACACATTGAATGGTCCGTAAAAAATGAAAAATTTCTTTAATTGGCATTTTGTTGGCTTCTTCGTCTTCCTCACCGCCCGCTCCTGGCCCTTCTTCCTTGCAACGCTCTCTGCCCTCTGCTTCCTTCCTTCTTCCTTTACGGCACCGTCCCTAAGGGTTCAGGTGGCCAGATCAGCACATGTGGTTGAACTTAGGGTGAGTGGAACTGGAAGGGGCCGGATAGCAGGATCAGGGTGGAGCAGCGAGGCACCGCCTTTGGTGTCCAGAGAATACGGGATAGCTGTCATGATGCATTTCGTCTTTCATACGGAGACTATATACTGCAAATCATGGGTCGCGTTTCATATATATGCATGGTTCGTTTACAGATAGGGGTGGCAATGGGGACCAGTTCCCCGATCCTTGATGGGAATTTCTCTATTACGGGACGGGTATGGGGAGAAGTTAACCCCCGTGTGGGTGTAAATGGGGAAAAACCATTTCCCATCGGGAACGGTGGGGACGGGGACGGAAAAAAAATTTCCCCACGGGGATCTGGTTGGGGACCCGAAATTAGTTTACTCCATTTGAATTGTTAAGCCGCAAACATGTCATCTAACCCATTATATCCATTTTTTCATATATGCATCAATCAAATCTTCAAAGCATACTTATTCTATTTTAGGGTAAAAATAACAAAAACGCTTGAGGCCGGACTGCCAGCGCGTCCGGCCTTGCGCGCGCGTGGGAGAGAAAGGCGCCAGGCAATGCATTGTGCTGCATGCAGTGGATCCCACATCAATTTTTTTGAATGGCCATAATTTTTTACTAGATGCTCCAATCCACAAACCGTTTGCACCAACGTGTTCATCGTATTTTTACGAACAAAACAAGATATAAGTTGCCATATAACTCTTCAAACTTACCTGGTGAAACTTGGGTTTCGCTTACTGAAACTTGGGTTTCATACTCGTTAAACTTTGCCGAACTGCCAAGTTTCATTAGGTTTCATCCAAGTTTTTTCAAGTTTCATCAGGCTTCATCCAAGTTCTTTAAATTTCATGAAGTTTTCACAGGTTTAATCCAAGTTTCATCAGGTTACATCGAAGTTTTATCAGGTTTCATCAGCACACGGCCAAGTTTCATACCTATTGTGTGTAATTTTTGCGGGGATGGGGACGGGAAATTTTCATCCCCGAGATGGGGAACGCGGATGGGGACGAGGAAAATTTTGGGTCACGGGGATGAGGACGGAGAAGCAGTCCATGACAGGGAATGTCTCCTTGCCACCCCTACAAAGAGTACATATATAAGCAGGTACGTCCATTAATTAATCTACGTAACTACGAGTAATTAAGTTGACTCCATTGCTTCTAGGGTAAGGAAAGTTATTCCCTCCGTTTTTTTTGTTTGACGTCTTTGACTTTTTGGCACGTCTTTGACCATCCGTCTTATTCAAAAATTTAGTGCAAAAATATAAAAAATATAAGACATATTTAAAGTACCTCTATTGACAAGACAAATCACAACAAAATAAATGTTATTTACAAAAATAATTTGAATAAAACAAATGGTCAAAAACATATCGAAAAGTCAAAGGCGTCAAACATAAAAAACGGAGGTAGTATTAATTAGTACATACATGCTAATAATGCTTCTTACGGAAACACAAAACAACGGAAAAAAAAACTTACATCGCACGATGGGCACATGCATGGTTCACGTGTTTGATAAGCTTCAGGGGCTTGATCGAATGGCTTTGATGAGCCGCATCCATGGTTCCAAAAACTGCCCGAAACAGGTGGCGGGCGGTTTCAAAAACAGGTGGTTTTTATCTGGTAGAATAATTTGAATTTTAAAAACCATAATAATTTTGAAAAAATAGTATGCACTTTTTAGAATGTTTTGTATGAAATGAATATTAAAATTGACACCTTTTCATGCTCATTTAGACATTTACAACATATTCTTGTTAGAAGCATTTTTAAGCCGAAAAGTGTTGTAGCACACTCAATAAAGGGCTTGTAAAAGCCAACAAATTGTAACGTGACATTTTAAGGATATTTAGTAGCAACCAATAAAAGTTTCATAAAAATAGCAACAATATTTAACACGAAAATAATATTTGTTGCAGCGGTATTTTTTGCCAAAAGAACAAGCGGGATGCCTTCGTATGGTGTAGGTAGGGCTAGGAGTTCCATGGGATCCAACATTATTGGCCATATGAAATGACCTAAATTCCCTCACAACTATTGATTCAACAGTTAGTAATGGCCACATGAAATGACAAAAAAACCTCATATTATTTGATTGTCGGGTTGATGTGAAATTTTGTTCTGAGATACATATTTATAACTTATATATACAAATGTTAATTATCATGTGTTCTCTATGATTCAAATATATTAAAATTAGCAAAAATAATGCCAAAATTGTTCACACAATCTTACATATTCAGATGCTGCATATTGTGAATAATTATGTTTTTCAGAATTTTTTTCCTATTTTTTGGCACACGTTTTCCAAATTTTTTTTCCCATTTTCTATATCTTCTACCATTTCTCGGACAAAAACCGGCAGAAACCGCCGGCTAACTGCTAAAACTAGCGGTTTCTCGCCAAAAACCACCAACTGCCAGTTGTGTTTGAATTTGAATTCAAATATATCAGGTTTTCCAAACGGTTTTTGGCGGGGTTTTTAGCAGTTTTGGCGGTTTCTCGGCTAGGCAGAAGACCGGTTTCGGAGATGAAAATGAAATTTAAAACCCTGGCCGCAGCGCATCGTTGCATGCATGCAAATCTTTTTTATAGGTTACACTATAGATACAGAGAGTCGTAGCGGCAAACAAGAAACACTACAAGGGATTCTACCTATTGCCACAACGTGATTGCAACAAAATAAATTTCGTTGCTATAGCCAATGTTATTGCCACAAAATATTTTTTTGTGGTAATAAGTTTCCTATATCGCAATAATCATGAATTGTTGCATTATTTATTATTTTTGTTGCAATAAATTGAATGTATTGCAATGAAAATAAAATTGTTGCATTAACTAGCTACTATTGCAACAAAAAATAAATTGTTGCAATAACTAACTTCTATCACAACGAAATTATATTGTTGCAAAAAATTTTTACCTACTGCAACGATTACAGGTGGTTGATTATTGCTATGGGTAGCAACGATTTTGATTTCGTTGCAATATATACATATTGCAACAATATTGGACATATTGCAATATTTATTTCGTTGCAATATGTTCATGAAAAAAGGTCAAAATAAAAACATGATATATTTTAGACAAGTAGTCATGCGAGGTGAGTTGGTTAGATGAGGTTACTCTAAGTCAAGAGGTTGTGGGTTCGAATCCTAGAATCTACATATTTATTTTTCTATGTGACTTATTGGTTGTTGCAATAAGTTTTTGCCACGAATTCCATTTTGTTGCATTATGATATTGTTATGAAATAATATCTGTTGCAATAAGTTATAGCAACCATTTCACAAACGTGGTGATAACCTATTGCAACAACCATATTGTTGTAATAAAGAAACTTATTGCCATGATTTTGATATCGTTGCAACTTCTTATTGCCACAGAGATTATTGCAACGATTTTAGTTTTGTTGCAATATGCACATATTGCCACAATTTTGGGTTTAATGCAACAAAAATTATCGTTGCAATAGATTGAATTCCTTGTAGTGAAAGTGATGCTACAGAAGTACGGTGCAAAATAACAGGGGGCTTATCCTTGGAAAAGCAATAAACATCTACAGTAAATTGCATGACTAACAAACACTTGACTTAAAGGTACTTTCCATTTTATAAGACTGTATTTTGACTTAAAAAATTTTATAGATTTTTTTTCATTTTTTACAAAATTTTTCATAATTTACAGAGATGCATCTTTATTTACCAATTTAATTGAAAATGAATGTAACTTAAAAACAAAATATGAAACAGTCTCAAATTTTTGAAAAAATATATAATGGTACATGATGTTATCATGTTGCATACTAATTTTTAAAATATTTTTTATTTATAATTAATGTTACGTATAATATATGTATACATTTAAAACTAATAAATTGTATATAAAATAGAAGGAAAGAAGGGGCTAAACTTTAAACTTTGGTGTTAAACTAAACTTTAGCCCCTACTATCATTTTTGCCTGTGTCCGTCCCTTGGTGCATTCAACTTAATATGGTATCATAGTCGGAGACCTCGAGTTCGAATCCTAACCAGCGCACGCCATTAAATAAGTCGTTAACTCCTATTTCACGTGAGTCTAGCTAGAGAGCTTCGGCGTGAAAAAAAAAGTGTTAAGAATATAAGTGCAGTGTGCATCCTTTTTCATCGGTTTATACTTTTGGACATGCAGCTCGATACTTTCCTTAAGCCTGTTTGGATCGATCGGATCAATTTTGAAGATGAGGTGTGCTCGAGGTGACCGGCTCGGATGCTGTTTCGAAACCTGCTTTGTTCAACTGATCGCTCTCACTCTGAGGGGTGGCCGGTGGCCCGATCAGCGTGCGGTGCAGTGTTTTTCGCCTGATGTATCAGCCGCCTTCCGGTTGTCGTGGAGGTGTAAAGGCGGCGCGCTCGTTAATTGCATAGCGCTCGGCGCGTTGCCGCGGGACCGGATGTATATATATATCATGGTACGTCGGATGGAGACGTAGACGTGCACATATATGGTTTCAGCCGCGCACCGGCCGGCCGAGCCATTCAGCTAGCTAGTTTTGTCGGGGTTGATCGATCGCTTTGTCCATAGTACTGGTACATATCCACCGCTTTTGTCCTTACCGGCCAGCCGCCGCAATGGCGCTTTTTTAAAAAAAAATGAAAAAGAAAAGAAGAGGAGGTTCTTGTGTGTGCCCTTTCACTCTATCATTTCAATATTTATCAGTATTTTAGAAGCAGTGGACGAGTCAGATATATGTTTTTTAAAAAATTGGGTTTACACGTCTACATTTTCATTTGGATACTCTAACGTTGATCAGTACAATTGTAAACGGGACACACATTTCAAACTTGGTGGCTAGCTACTAGCTAGGTCACATGCTTGTTTTTTCAAACAAGGTTTATGCTTTCCATTTTCCATACTCTCGCTCCAATGATAGGGCTGAAAATGAGAGAGGAATTTTTAAGGCCCAGTTCTTTTCAGCTTAACGACTTAACGTCTTAAGAGCATCCCTAGAAGACCCCCAATCAACACCCCCAATCGCTACAGTGACCCGAATTTTTCCGCCCAGTGCACACGCCATTGTCTAGCCTGCTTCTTCCCGGCCGGCTCAATTCAAAAAAATTTGGAGCAGGGGCTCATTGGAGGAGTCTCCGAGGGATGCTCTAACAACTTAACGACTTATCTAAGTTTTAAAAAGACATATGCTTTGAGTTTTTTAGTTTGTTTTTTCACTGTTTTGAAGGTGGGTTCTAACGCTTAAAAAAGAAAGTCAAAAGAAGTGGATCTGTCGACGGTTGAGATATCGATCTCAAGTCAACCAAGGTTCTTCAAAGAGGAGATAGGAGACACGCCGAACAACATGAATCACAGCGAACAGGGAGACAGGGTTTTTATCCTGGTTCGGGCCTCTCAGGAGAGATAATAGCCCTACGTCCAGCCTTTCTTATATATCAAAGATGATTACAAGAGGTGGCTCGACGAGACGAACAAGTCTCGGCGAGATTATGGTGTACAGGGAGCAAAGCGCTATGATCAGGTGTCTACCAGATGCGTCTAAGTTGGCTTGACCCCTCGACACGCTGTAGGGGTCTTGTTTATATAGTACGAAGCAAACCAACCTACCGAGGAATATCGGGCAGGGCTAACTACGAGATCGTAACGAACTCATACATGCCAAATACAGCCTACGGTAGATAAGGTAACCTCCTAATCTTGGGGATCACGACCTCAAGTCCAATCCGGAAAACCACATCCGGGTCTTCACGTAGCCGTGCAGAACTCTTGTTCAAGTAGGACTCAAACATGATTCCTTGGCCACTACGCACCATGCCAGCCAAGGGCTGTTCGGCAAGATGTATATGGGCCAGATAGAACCTTCCAGGGAGCTGGGCCCTGGCAGGCTGTTCGATTGGGCCGTCAGGGAGTGGGCCATGGCAATGGGCTGTGATTTTATTCCCGACAGGATCCAAATCTCGATACTACCTCGAGAAGCGCTTGAAATTTAGCCATTTCAGCCGTTCAGCTGTTCAGCCATTAATATCAGCTCAAAAGAACGGGGCCAATGTACCGGTCGGTGCGGAGTTCTTTTCTTTTTTAAAAAAAAAGGGTTCGTACATCACCTTTCCATTATGTCATCCCAATGTTGAGCAATAGGTATAGGGTTGAAAGCGGCATGTTTCAAGTGCAGTGTTTTTCAATAAAAAAAAATTCAAGGTTCGTGCATCTATCCTTTCATCATGTCAATCCAATGTTGGTCGGTATGTTTGAAAATGGGCACATGATTTGGACATGGTGATCGGGTTCCATGCATGTATCTTCTAATAGGAACAAATCAAAGTGCGTCGAGCATTTACCCTTTTATTATATCACTCCAATGTTGTTTGGCAGGGTTGTAGAAAAGATGCATGTTTCGGGTATGGCGGTCGGGTCCAATGCACCGCCGCATCCTCCCTACGCTCGATCGGCCACGTACGGCACAGTGGCCAGCACACGCACTCCCTCTTCCGGCAGGTTGGGGCCTCGCCTTGCACCAGCGGAGCCTTGGCTCAACAGAGATGCCCGATTTCCATGTCTCTGTAGAGCCTGGCTAGAACAGCACTATTGCATTCGTCGAGATAGGCTTGAGACCAGATGTGGTCAACCACTACAGGGATCGCGTAAAATCTCGATGGCCAAAATTATTCTCGTTGGCCACAATAAAGCCGTCGACATAGGTTAAGTAATCTCGATTGCCATGCTCAGGCCGTCGTTATATTAAGTTATTCTCGACGGCCAAAACAAAGTCGTCGAGATAAGGTCGTCCAAGGCCGCGTGCTTGCTTTTTTTTGGTTTTCGCGATGGCGGGAATTGCCTATCTCGACGGCTAGGACTAAGCCGTCAAGAATAGTCTCATGGGCCGGCCCATTAGCATGCCTGAATCTTGACGACCAGATGATAATGTCTCATCTGCTCTAGTGGTGGGCTGGCCCATAGATTTTTTTCATTTTTTACGAAATTTTTCATAATTTGCAGAGATGCATGTTTATTTACCAATTTAATTGAAAATGTATGTAACATAAAAAAAATATGAAACAGCCTCAAATTTTTGAACAAATATATAATGGTACAAGATGTTATCATGTTGCATATTAATTTTTAAAATATTTTTTATTTATAATTAATGTTACGTATAATATATGTATATATTTAAAACTAATAAATTGTATATAAATTTTTTAAAAATGGAATATTATGTTACATTCCAATGCAATGATCTATGTACAATGGTTACATTCCAACGGCCATTCATTCTCGCAAACCAGGCAGAGCAGGTGTATTATTTCCCCTATCCATGCCAAAAACCTATAAAAGGCAGTCTTAAGGAAGATTTGAAGTCGTGGTGGGTTGTGTTTAAGGTTCGTCGGCCAGGCAGATTGGTAGACCCAACAACTGATGATTACGAGGGTCCAACACAGGATCACCAACTGAACAGCACAATGGTAGTCGATATTGGGGCAGGACTTGATGTACTACAAGCAATTGAAGATCCGGATGTCAAAGAAGAACAAGAAGAACATGAGGTTCAAGAAGACCTGGATGTCGTGGGATCGTTAAACGAAGATAATATGGATGTCGACGATAATTACTGCTAGATATTATAAATATCTGAGGTTACATATGCATACTAAAATATCTTACTTTCAATTATTTATCAAGATTTGCATTATTTATTTGACTAACTATTCTTTAATTTTTAAATGCAGGATATGCCACCGCGCAGGTTCGTCAACCCCCCACAGCATGCATAGGAGGAGGAGAAGGAGGCCTCTGAACCCGGGCAGGAGCTAGCTCTGACTCAGGAGAGTGGAACTAGTGTGTTCGGGGCAGGAGATAGCCAGAGAGGGTCGTCCTCTCAGGCAAGTAGGAGGAAAAGGGGCCCAAACAAGGTGAGGGCTGCATCGCCTCAGCGGTCTGGACGACTGGTGATCCAGATTGACGGTGACATGTACATATTTTTGTAGCAAATTACTTTTGTGACATTTTTTATTTTAATTATATAAACCTGTCACATCTTTTGTTTAATGTGCAACAACATGTCCATGGTGGATGTCAACGAGAGGCATCAGTCTGGGACAACGCTTGGCACCCTAGCGCGGCAGTACTATCCTAGGCTAATAACCCAAGACGGAACAGCAAGACCAGCGTACAGCTGGGACGACTACATGCTAGCCCCGCATGGGGATAGCATAGCCGCGGATCAGGTCATCCGCGAGTTTTGGATAAGATACACAATAACTCAAACATTTATTTATTTTAACTTCTAACCATATCTGTTGTTATATCCTACTTCAGCTCAGGTTCGCTCCGCAGGAGAGACTTCAGCAGACTGATTCTGCTCCTGTCATCGAGAGGATGGCGACGCAGAGAGTACAGGACATGATGTCCAATGCCCATTTCTCGGTCGTTCAGGAGTATCACAGGTGAGTAGCCTAACCTCACAATACATTTAAGTTTCATGTGTTCGTTTCTAATTTCCACCTTTCCCTGTTTTTGTAGAAGACAGGAGCAGCAAAACTTCACGGTCCAGGCTGCTCGTCAGTTGTACTTGACTGCCAGTCAATACAACCAGGTCCGTCCTGAGTGGTGTCAGGAGGACGCCTAGGAGGCTATAGGTAGGAAGTGTGACAGCCCCGAGTGGAAGGGGAAGTCGGAGAAGGCAAAAAAGAACAGGGGCGTTAAGGACTACAAATCTAACACCGGGAGATGGTCGGTCGCACAGTTGGGGAAGAAACTGGTAATAAAAAAGTCTTTATTTGTCATCACTTTAGATTGTTGTACTAACACATGTCTGTCATATTACAATTTAGTTGGCGAAGACGGGGGTTAGGTTCAGCCCGATGGACGTGTGGAAGCAGGCCCACATGAAAAAGGCGCCGCCTGGTGGACAACCGACCTTGGATTCCCATGCATATCTCCGTTTGGTAAGTGTCAATAAGATTGGTCAATGCAACTATCTTATATTCATTTATTTGTTTGATTTTGACTATCACAACGACATGTAGGAGTGTTATAAAGACGCTTATAGAGAGGAGCACGGAGAGGAGAGCAATCCAGAGGAGGCTTCCCTCGATCCTCATGTGATTCATAAGCACATGGGGGCAAGGCTCACGGGCGGCTGGCGATCGGTGGCGACCACCTACGGTAAGATCTCTTTCGTACATTTGTATATTATGATTGCAAAACTGACTGCTATATTATGCATGTTGCAGGTCTTCAGAGTATATGCCCAAGGTTCGGGCTAGCCAGAGCGGCGGTGAGACCCATCGTCAGTTTGAGGAGCGTCTGCAGATGGAGAGGGAGCAGCAGTAGAAGAGGCACAAGGAGGAGCGGGCCCATGATAGAGAAATGCTAAGGGCCATGCAGGAGAGACTGAGAGCCGCGCAGGAGGACTATGACAGAAGGCTTCGACAGCTTGAGGCGTTCGTCGCTGGGGTAACGCATCGCACTTTAATTCTTTTTTATAGATGCATATCTTATCATGTGTACTAACGGAATCAAATATATGTGCAGGCCGGTCCAAGTGGTCACGCCGCTTGCGGGTAGCTCCTCGAGCCAGGTGGGGACTACGGGTCCCTACACAGGTGGCCCGGCCGTGTACGGTAGCCACCCAGCCCCTCTAGGCACCTATGTTGAGCAGGGCGGCTACCCTGTACAGACGGTACCACCGGGCACCTACGGGACCCAGCCGGCCTACGTCCCCACGCCCAACTACCAGAACGTCGAGCGTCCCTGATTCCGTGATCCAGCGTTAAGTCTCCTATGCCAAATCAATACACTATCGTATAGTACATATATGTCAACTTACTAATTAAAAAATCTCACAGGGTTCGGGTTCGGCTATGTCTACGCCTCCGTCCTTCATGCCACATCCTTAGGATGACGCGCAGCAGGGCGAGGACGCCTCCTGGAACATGGCCGCCAACCTCGCGGAGCAACTCTTCAGGACGCCACCACGCAGCCGTGATGTTTGCTCTATTGTGTTTATGATGTTGATATTGTCATTGCGATGTTTGTCATATTGATATATTGTGAATGTGGATTTGATGTTTGTGATTTATATACTGTGATGTTTGTGATATATTGAAATTGTCGGAGATATATGTGTATTTGTGAAATTATAGGAAATTTGAATGCACGGGCTTTTTTGGGTGTGCAGGTTGCAGCTGCTGTTGGGCGCAGTAGCGGCTGCAAAATTATTGTGATTTTTAAAATTTTAATATTTTTTGCTGTTTTTCAATAATTCTCGACGGCTAGAACCTGGCCGTCGAGAAAACTACCATGGCCCACCTGCCAACGCCGTCATTGCGGGGACCAGCTGCGGGCGGACAAGCTATCTCGACGGCCGACAGGCCGTCATGAAAAACTAGTGGGCTAGGCTGTCGGCGGCCTGCGAATGAGCAATCTCGACGGCTAGCAACCGTCGAGAAAAACTCCACCATCACGTCGTGCCTGCCCGGTGCGTATGTCTCGACGGCAATACAGAAGCCGTTGATACAGGTAATCTTGACGGCCGAGCCGTCGAGAAAGACTCTCTCTCTCTCGACCGTGCAGTCTCGACGGTATCTTTCTCGACGGTTTTCGTATCTGTCTCGACGGCTTTGGCCGTCGAGAATTTGAGCGATCCGCATGGTGAACAAAGCAGCTGACACGTGTTTCGGTGGTTAGGTTGAGACTCGTGAACTCAAACCAGCAGTCTTAGAGCATGTACAATGGTTAAGACAGCAGTTGTCTCTAACTATTGCCATATCATCTAGATACATTAACACTAGATATCACATAATCAATGGTAGAGGTGGTTGTACGTTTTTATAGGTGAATTTTTATACTTTTTCTTAAAATGTACTACCTCCTTTTTTTTATTTGATGCCTTTGACCATTCGTCTTATTCAAATTATTTTTGTAAATATCATTTATTTTATTGTGATTTGTTTTATCAATAGAGGTACTTTAAATATGTCTTATTTTTTTACATCATTTGTATAAAATTTTTGAATAAGACGAGTGGTCAAAGACGTACCAAAAAGTCAAAGGCGTCAAGTAAAAAAAACAGAGGGAGTAGCTAATAAATATGTTGAGGTCCGTACTGCTGTCTCGATCGATCGTTGAGAAGGATATTTGTTTTTAGAGTTCTCGAAAGTAATCATTCGGTCCGTACTGCTGACTCGATCGATCTGGGACGAAACCTAGTAGGAGTACGAATCTAACAAGAAAACGTAAACCGATGATGCTTCATTGACAGAGCGTGCGCAAGTCTGAACGACCCTCCTCCGACCGAATTGACTCCCACAAATCCCCACGCGACGCGCTCCCGGCCATCCCCAAAGAACCCCCTGCGACTGCGACTGCGAGCTAGCTCATTGCCTCATTGGCTCGGCCTCGCCAGGTGGCTGGTAGTCACCATGCACGTCGCCGTCCGACGCGCCGTGCCGCGTCAACGCGTCGCCGCGGCGACGTATAAGTAGCCGCCCGAGACACGCGCCAATATAATCCAG
>SPJY01011861.1:1467426-1491134 GCA_005191435.1 Raddia distichophylla | reverse complement strand
GATAGACTTAGGGGTGTTTGGTTCAGCCATGGTGGTGGTGAAAAGTTGCAAGGTGAAAGGTGAGAGGAGGAAGATGAAGAGAAGATGAAGGAAGTGCCAAGAACGGTTCTTCCCGTCGCTTTTCAAACGAGGTGGGACGTTCAGTTGCTACAAGATAGGAAGATACGCTCCTCTTCCAAAAATTTTTTGAATTTGGACGCAACGAGACCCCCGGCCGATCCGACCTAGATCGGCTGACATGACTGGGTCGGCCGGCCTGCCCGTGGCCAGGCTCGGGTCCCCTCTTCCTAGTGCTGCACAAAAGAGAATAAATCTAAAATAAATAGAAACAAAAATAAATCTATAATAAACAGAAAACAAAAATAAATCTATAATAAATAGAAAAACAAAAATAAATCTATAATAAACAGAAAACAAAATATATCTATGCAAAAATCGACCTCACACAAAAAATTCCACTATCGCGAGACATTTCTTCCATAAAATACAAATGTGGAAAAACAGTAGAGATAAAGTGGAATTTTTTCGTAAACAATTCCACTATCGCGAAACGTTTCTTCCATAAATACAAATGTGGAAAAACAGTAGAAAAAAAGTGGAATTTTTTCTAAAAAATTCCACTCTCGCAAAACATTTTTTCCAATAAATGAAAATGTGGAAAAACAGTAGAAATTTAGTGGAAATTTCACTAATTGAGTGCTAATTAAATAAAAATAGCAAAAAATCAAAAAATAAAAAAATAGAAAAATATTTAAAATGGGTTGATTAGGATTTTAGAAGAATTATGAAATTTTTTCTACGCAATTTGAACTTCAGATAAAAATAGAAATGAAAAAAAGAAATTTAAATGAAAAAAAGCATGAACGTACAACGCATGGTGTGCATGACTGCCGTGCATGCGCCTCGCAGGCGCCTGCGCGATTTCGCCACGCGCAGGCACCTGCAAAATAGCCGTTCCGTAATTAACCAGGAGAGGAGGCTCTCATTTCTCTAGGTGCATTGCTAGCTACGAGCACGAGACGCCTCTCTCTCTCTCTATCTCTCTCTCTCGTGAAGTTTTGCAGGTAAATGACGATGCATGGTTGTGTGCACTATCCTTGCACAGTTAGGTTATATGAGACGAAAAGAATAAGATCTAAATAAGGTATATTTTAAAAATAAGAGTTAAGGGCAGCTATAATGTAAGAGGCTGTTTGTTGTTGTTCAATCCTAGCCTCGCTCTCGTACGAACTTGGCTAGAATGATGAGAACCAGGTTGAATCTATCTAGAACATATGTTTGGTTGTGCTGTATCACCAGAGCTTGAACTGTAGAAGAAAGTGTTTAGTTGCCATCTTTCAACGTCGCAATCATCAGAGACAGAATATTTCAACAAACATCTAACGTGAGTCCATGTGTCCGTCTTTGTCATCACTGGACACGCCCCGAGCACCCGGAGCATCGCCGCCCCGAGCGCCGCCCCCGTGGCCACCCGGCCCCGAGTTCCACGAGCAACACATGCACGAACGGAGCCTGGCTCATTTCGTAAGCCCAATTCCCACGTATGTGTGCAGCCTAGCTGGAACAATAAATTTACATCTCTTGAGCTTGGTTGGAATAGTGAATATAGGCAACCAAACGCTGGTTTTGGTTGCATCACATGGGCCAGGCTGGGACAAATGCAAGTAACCAAACAACCCCTAAGAGACCCATCTGTCAGTGAGTGTTCATTACAAATGTTAATTACATAGACATTTTGATCGTATGTACTTCAAAAACAAAAATAGAAAGTTATAGAACGATATACCATTTCAACACTCCCAACACGCGGTATAGTTTTGGGCGTTTAGAGATCCATGCTTGTATATTTTGGGTGTTTAGATTTGAGGAACTAAAGAGATCTCCTCTCTCCGATGGATAGGCCGGTCTATGCGTGGAGAAGTTTGCTATAAAAAGGTAAGTAGATGGTAATGGCGATGTTGATAACATGGATCTGATTTCTACCAGCTGACGCTCGTTCGCTTTTCATCCACAATGCTATAGAGTAGAAAGGAAGGTATTGTAGAATGATACATGATAGAATGCATCTCACTTGAAGATACATGATGATACTTGATGTATCTTATACTCGATACCTATCTGATGTTTAATGATACATATATGATATATACTTGTATACATCGTGATACCTACCCTGATATCTACATGGCACTTTATGATACGTGCCTACATGATACCTATATATGGTACTTTGTGAAACTTGTTACCTCGTACTTATATAATTAATACCATTTGATACCACGTTCACCACTTTTTTAAATCCGAAAAGGAGAAAAAAAAGGAAAAAGTGATCCTTCCCACATGGCCAAAGCTAAAGTACACATGCTACGAAAGAATCGGAGAGACAGTAGTAGACATGATGCTGTATTTGTGTCGATAACATGATATTTGTGTCGATATCTAAAACTGATGGGAAAGATCATCTGAAACTTGCTTTATTGTAGAAAAGAAAAAAAATACGTAGTACACGCGGGACGCGCGCGCGTTTTTTTTATACAAAGCTATACTGTCGGTACGTAACGAAACGCTAACCGTTGCATAGCTGCTTTAAAAAAAAAGATTAATTTGCATTTTCATAAATCTTATTTGATGAAATTGTGCGTGATTTCATGGATAAGAATAGGCCGTGCGGCAAGCGCGCGCCGCAAAGACGCCAGAGGTACGTCGTCCTTTTCACGTGCAAACACTTTGGCAAAAGCCTACATGGCTGCATGTACCAGACGTGATGCATATTCATCAGCAATAACATATGGACAAAAGGCACACCTCACAAGCATGTGCCATATATGAAGATCATATGTAGGCATAGCTCTCTTTAATTTGGCCTTTTTCGGTTGGCTTTCTGTTGAAGAGGTTAAAGGCTTTTGATAATAAACATCAAAAGGTTAAAAATCATACTAAAGTATTTTTAAGATATTTGAGAAAACCCAGTAAAGCATCAAATAAGAAATTACTACAAAATATTACACATTGAATGGTCCGTAAAAAATGAAAAATTTCTTTAATTGGCATTTCGTTGGCTTCTTCGTCTTCCTCCCCGCCCGCTCAGCTCCTGGCCCTTCTTCCTTGCAACGCTCTCTGCCCTCTGCTTCCTTCCTTCTTCCTTTACGGCACCGTCCCTAAGGGTTCAGGTGGCCAGATCAGCACATGCGGTTGAACTTAGGGTGAGTGGAACTGGCGGGATAGGAGGATCAAGGTGGAGCAGCGAGGCACCGCCTGTGGTGTCCAGAGAATACGGGAGAGCCTGATCTGCCTAGCTGTCATGATGCATTCCGTCTTTCATACGGAGACTATATACTGCAAATCATGGGTCGCGTTTCATATATATGCATGGTTCGTTTATAGATAGGGGTGGCAATGGGGACCCGTTCCTCGATCCCCGTTGGGAATTTCTCTATTAGGGGACGGGTATGGGAAGAAGTTAACCCCCGTGTGGATGTAAATGGGGAAAAACCATTTCCCATCGGGAACGGTGAGGACGGGGACGGAAAAAAATTTGCCCACGGGGATCTGGTTGGGGACCCGAAATTAGTCTACTCCATTTGAATTGTTAAGCCACAAACATGTCATCTAACCCATTATATCCATTTTTTCATATATGCATCAATCAAATCTTCAAAGCATACTTATTCTATTTTAGGGTAAAAATAATGATAAGTATTTTTCTATTGTGTGTAATTTTTGCGGGGACGGGGACGGGGAATGTTGATCCCCGAGATGAGGAACGCGGATGGGGACGAGAACGGGAAGTAGGCAGGAACACCGGCAGCCGCGGGGAGGAGGCACCAACACCGGCGGCCGTGGCGCCCGACCAGAGCCCTTGACGCGAGATGACGGGGGGAAGAAGAGCTACGCTTTATGAGATTCAAGTTTCGACAGTAACAAGCCACGTTTCCCGCGCCATAACTGAAGTTTCCATTAGCAGATGCATCGAACGGACGTGCGCACAGGGCGGACGATCCGACGGACGCCGCGGGTCCGGGCGCGGGCGTCCGTCAAAGCATACTTATTCTATTTTAGGGTAAAAATAATGATAAGTATTTTTCTATTGTGTGTAATTTTTGCGGGGATGGGGACGGGAAATTTTCATCCCCGAGATGGGGAACGCGGATGGGGACGAGGAAAATTTTGGGTCACGGGGATGAGGACGGAGAAGCAGTCCATGACAGGGAATGTCTCCTTGCCACCCCTACAAAGAGTACATATATAAGCAGGTACGTCCATTAATTAATCTACGTAACTACGAGTAATTAAGTTGACTCCATTGCTTCTAGGGTAAGGAAAGTTATTCCCTCCGTTTTTTTTGTTTGACGTCTTTGACTTTTTGGCACGTCTTTGACCATCCGTCTTATTCAAAAATTTAGTGCAAAAATATAAAAAATATAAGACATATTTAAAGTACCTCTATTGACAAGACAAATCACAACAAAATAAATGTTATTTACAAAAATAATTTGAATAAAACAAATGGTCAAAAACATATCGAAAAGTCAAAGGCGTCAAACATAAAAAACGGAGGTAGTATTAATTAGTACATACATGCTAATAATGCTTCTTACGGAAACACAAAACAACGGAAAAAAAAACTTACATCGCACGATGGGCACATGCATGGTTCACGTGTTTGATAAGCTTCAGGGGCTTGATCGAATGGCTTTGATGAGCCGCATCCATGGTTCCAAAAACTGCCCGAAACAGGTGGCGGGCGGTTTCAAAAACAGGTGGTTTTTATCTGGTAGAATAATTTGAATTTTAAAAACCATAATAATTTTGAAAAATAGTATGAACTTCTTAGAATATTTTGTATGAAATGAAATTTAAAATTGACACCTTTTCATGCTCATTTACAACATATTCTTGTTAGAAGCATTTTTAAGCCGAAAAGTGTTGTAGCACACTCAATAAAGGGCTTGTAAAAGCCAACAAATTGTAACGTGACATTTTAAGGATATTTAGTAGCAACCAATAAAAGTTTCATAAAAATAGCAACAATATTTAACACGAAAATAATATTTGTTGCAGCGGTAGTTTTTTTGCCAAAACAACAAGCGGGATGCCTTCGTATGGTGTAGGTAGGGCTAGGAGTTCCATGGGATCCAACATTATTGGCCATATGAAATGACCAAAATTCCCTCACAACTATTGATTCAACTGTTAGTAATGGCCACATGAAATGACAAACCCTCACAACTATTGATTCAACTGTTAGTAATGGCCACATGAAATGACAAAAAAACCTCATATTCTTATTTTTTTTGAAATGGGAGGAGCTAGGGGAGAGAAACCCCCTTGCAAATGATGCACGGGTCGGCCTCGAACCCGGGTCACAGCGCAGCAACCCTCAGCGCTTGACCAACTGAGCTGAGCTCAGTTTGCAAACCTCATAATTATTAATTCAACAGTAGCACAATATGGTAAAAAAAATTAAATATTGATGTGTTTGATTGTCGGGTTGATGTGAAATTTTGTTCTGAGATACATATTTATAACTTATATATACAAATGTTAATTATCATGTGTTCTCTATGATTCAAATATATTAAAATTAGCAAAAATAATGCCAAAATTGTTCACACAATCTTACATATTCAGATGCTGCATATTGTGAATAATTATGTTTTTCAGAACTTTTTCCTATTTTTTGGCACACGTTTTCCAATTTTTTTCCCATTTTCTATATCTTCTACCATTTCTCGGACAAAAACCGGCAAAAACCGCCGGCTAACTACTAAAACTAGCGGTTTCTCGCCAAAAACCACCAACCGCCTGTTGTGTTTGAATTTGAATTCAAATCTATCAGGTTTTCCAAACGGTTTTTGGCGGTTTTTTTTAGCAGTTTTGTCGGTTTCTCGGCTAGGCAGAAGACCGGTTTCGGAGATGAAAATGAAATTTAAAACCCTGGCCGCAGCGCATCGTTGCATGCATGCAAATCTTTTTTATAGGTTACTCTACAGATACAGAGAGTCGTAGCGGCAAACAAGAAAGTGATGCTACAGAAGTACGGTGCAAAATAACATGGGGCTTATCCTTGGAAAAGCAATAAACGTCTACAGTAAACTGCATGACTAACAAACACTTGACTTAAAAAAAGTCTTGGAAAACAGACTTTAACCGCTAATTAATTTCTCTTATTAGATATTGTTGATTGCTATAATGTTATGTTATATTTAAAGCAATTTGAAATGCAAACATGTTGATATAACTTTCATCCACTAACCACTAAGGATGCATATAATTTAACTAATTATTGATCAAAACTAATAACGTTTGACTTTTTTTAAAGTCAAATTACGCCTTATATTATGGAAAGGAGGGTATACACTACAGGAATCGCACAAAACCTCGACGGCCAAAATTATTCTCGACGGCCACAATAAAACCGTCGACATAGGTTAAGTAATCTTGACTGCCATGCTTAGGCCGTCGTTATATTAAGTTATTCTCGACGGCCAAAACAAAGCCGTCGAGATAAGGTCGTCCAAGTCCGCGCGAGTTTTTTTTTTTCGCGATGGTGGGAATTGCCTATCTCAACAGCTAGGACTAAGCCATCGAGAATAGTCTGTGGGCCGGCCCATTAGCATGCCTGAATCTCGACGGCCAGCTGTTGGCCGTCGATAATGTCTCATCTGGCTGGCCCATAGATTTTTTTTCATTTTTTACAAAATTTTTCATAATTTGCAGAGATGCATGTTTATTTACCAATTTAATTGAAAATGAATGTAACTTAAAAACAAAATATGAAACAGTCTCAAATTTTTGGAAAAATATATAATGGTAACATGATGTTATCATGCTGATGTTATCAGATTTTATGATGTTATCAAAGAAACAAAGCCTGATTGGATCGATCGGATCAATTTTGAAGATGACGTGTGCTCGAGGTGACCGGCTCGGATGCTGTTTCGAAACCTGCTTTGTTCAACTGATCGCTCTTTCACTCTGACGTTTTCGAACTTTTTTTTTTTTTTTTACGAAGGGGCAAACTCAGGATCGACACTACATGATCACACTACGCCACTTGAGGTTTTTTGACTTGCCGCGTCGGGTAAAAGAACCCCCTTAATTTCTTCAGCTCTCGCACGCGCGTGCAGCGCGTGCCCGGTCATAGTACACGCGCGCATGCATGCATGCATGGGCCAAGCGCTGGCGACGTAACGTACGCGCGGTGGGGGTGGCCGGTGGCCTGATCGGCGTGCGGTGCATGCAGTGTTAGAACTCCACATTTGACTTTGCACGATGAACGTCAGCATGCTTTCGTCGCTCTCGTCTTTCATGTCGTTGGAAGTATCAGCCGGCTTTCGCTTGTCGTGGAGGTGTAAAGGCGGTGCGCTCGTTAATTGCATAGCGCTCGGCGCGTTGCCGCGGGACCGGATATATATATCACGGTACCTCGGATGGTGACGTAGACGTGCACATATATGGTTTCTTCCGCGCACCGGCCGAGCCATTCAGCTAGTTAGTTTGTCAGGGTTGATCGATCGCTCTGTCCATAGTATATATCCACCGCTTCTGTCCTTCTTACCGGCCAGCCGCCGAAATGGCGTTTTTTTAAAAAAAAGAAAAAAAGAAAAAAAGAGGAGGTTTTTGTGTGTGCCCTTTCACTCTATCATTTCAATATTTATCGGTATTTTGGAAGCAGTGGACGAGTCAGATTTTTTTTTTAAAAAAAAAGGGGTTTACACGTACGTCTACATTTCCATTTGGATACTCTAACGTTGATTGGTACAATTGTAAACGGAACACACATTTCAAACTTGGTGGCTAGCTAGCTAGGTCCCATGCTTGTTTTTCCAAACAAGGTTTATGCTTTCCATACCCTTGCTCCAATGATATAGGGCTAAAAATAAGAGAGAAATTTTTGAATGTACGTACCGGTCGGTGCGGAGTTCTTTTTTTTAAAAAAAAAGGGTTCTTACATCACCTTTCCACTATGTCATCCCAATGTTGATCAATAGGTATAGGGTTGAAAGTGGCATGTTTCAAGTGCAGTGTTTTTTCAATAAAAAAATTCAAGGTCCATGCATTTATCCTTTCATCATGTCAATCCAATGTTGGTCTGTATGTTTGAAAATGGGCACATGATTTGGACATGGTGACTTCTAATATGAAAAAATCAAAGTGCGTCGAGCATTTACCCTTTAATTATATCACTCCAATGTTGTTTGGTAGGGTTGTAGAAAAGATGCATGTTTCGGGTGTGGCGGTCGGGTCCAATGCACCACCGCATCCTCCCTACGCTCGATTGGACACGTAAGGCACAGTGGCCAGCACACGCACTCCCTCTTCCGATAGGTTGGGGCCTCGCCTTGCACCAGCGGAGCCTTGGCTCAACAGAGACGCCTGATTTCCATGCCTACGCAGAGCCTGGCTAGAACAGTACTTTTGCATTCGTCGAGCTAGGCTCGACACCAGATGAGGTCAACCAAGCAGCTGACACGTGTTTCGGTGGTCAGGTTGAGACTCGTGCACTCAAACCAGCAGCCTTAGAGCATGTACAATGGTTGAGACAGCAGTTGTCTCTCACTATTGCCATATCATCTAGATACATTAACACTTGATATCACATAATCAATGGTAGAGATGGTTGTACGTTTTTATAGGTGAACTTTTATCCTCTCTTAAAATGTAGCTAATAAATGTTGAGGTCCGTACTGCTGGCCCGATCGTTGAGAAGGATGTTTGTTTTTAGAGCTCGAAAGTAATCATTCGGTCCGTACTGCTGACTCGATCGATCTGGGACGAAACCTAGTATGAATCTAACAAGAAAACGTAACCGATAATGCTTCATTGACAGAGAAAGACCCTCCTCCGACCGAATTGATTCCCACAAATCCCCATGCGACGCGCTCCTGGCGGCCATCCCCAAAGAACCCCCTGCGACTGCGACTGCGAGCTCACTGCTCATTGCCTCATTGGCTCGCCCGAGACGCGCCAATAATCCAATGCGCGGCGCGAGCCAGCTCAGCAGCGGTATGTCGTCGCCGGAGATGGAGGGCGGCGGCGAGGGCAGGAAGTACAAGGGCGTGCGGCGGCGCAAGTGGGGGAAGTGGGTGTCGGAGATCCGGCTGCCCAACAGCCGCGAGCGCATCTGGCTCGGCTCCTACGACTCCCCCGAGAAGGCGGCGCGCGCCTTCGACGCCGCCTTCGTCTGCCTCCGCGGCAACGCCGCCGGCGGCGCCGACCTCAACTTCCCAGGCTCGCCACCGCCCTGCTCCGGCGCCAGCAGCGACCCGCAGGTGGTGCAGGCGGCCGCGCTATCCCATGCCAACCGCGCCCCCGTCACCGCCCAGGAGGCCACCGCCGCGGTCATGGGCCGAGTCCACTGGCATCACCGATGACACTAGCATCGCCGCCAATGCTGTAGCCAACACAGTTGAGTCCACTGGCATCACCGACGATACTAGCATCGTCGGCGATGCTGCAACCAACACAGTTGAGCCCACTGGCATCACCGACGATACTGGCAGCGCCGGTGATGCTGCAGCCAACACAGTTGAGCCCATCGCCGGGGCTGCTGCAGCCAACATAGTTGAGCCCATTGGCATCACCGACGATACTGGCAGCGCCGGTGATGCTGCAGCCAACACAGTTGAGCCCATCGCCGGGGTTGCTGCAGCCAACACATTGAAGGCGGCAACATCTGAGCTCCCCGGCGGTACTGCAACCGACGCAAATACCGATAGAGGCCATCGTTGATTATCGGAACGATAGTCGATGCTGAGCATGCCATCAGCTCCATCTTACGACGATTCCGTATGTTTTCCTATGTCCATTGGTGAAGTGTGTACTGTCTGCATGTTTGTTTTGTGCCCGCCTGTTCGGGGCATCCATTCATGTTTCTAGGGACGACACAAACATGCATGCATTGTGTCATTTGTCCATTGTCCCTTGTGTACTAGTATTACTCTTGTTTATTAATTGCACCGACATCTCGATCGTGCCTGTGTTCTGTCAAATAAATAAGTTGTGCATGCGTTTGTGGCTAACGAATGATGTTTTGGCGGCTTTCATCATGACATCCCGAGCAGCATGGCATTGGTCAGACGCATGGAACATCCCCATTCTCAAAATATGAAAAAACATACGTAGCATCATTATCACTTGTAAATCTTTTTCACTAAATTTTTTTTTGAAAATGTGCACGTAACTATTAGACCTTCTTCTGGGACCGACAACATATCTTGTTTCCTATATTGCTTCCACCTATTTACACGAGTCAATGGTGACGGGTATTTACACGAGCTATCACCTATTAAAGGCCCACCACTTAATGAACACAACCCTAAAGGAAAAAAAAACGTGGTGGTCATGTGAACACCCATCACCTATTAAAGGCTTGGGTATACCCATCATGCACCAACATGGCTTACAAAGGTGATGGGTCTTGTGTACAGCCGTCACTACAATTCTAAGTGATGGGTCCAGTTAAAAATGTCACTTATGATCTTTCGTAGGTGACCATTAACCGGATCCGGCCTAACATTATATAAGTAGCGGTTTCCATATGGACCCGCTCACAAATGTTTTTTTAGTAACGTGTACAAACAACCCGTCACCAATTTATTGTCTCCTTTGTGTGGTTTTCACGTGTGGTGCCACTTGAACCTCTATCATGTAGATAAGTCTATCAAAAACCAAACATACCTCAATCACATGCATGTTAGTCCACTATCATCATAAATTAACCATTAGGTACAAGCCAACTTAAAACATTAAAAAAACTCCCATAAAAATGCCCATTTTTATTCACTTTTAATTCCCACACGGGAGCAATATTTTTTATGTTTTATGTTTTCCTGAAGCTCTGATAAAAAAGTTGTCAATACGAAAAAAATGCATCCCAAAATTCTCTATAATTTTCGTGTACAATACCTTTTTTAGAACAGAAAACTAAGGTATCCGGAAATGCAAAAAAAACTAAAAATGGGCAACGCTATGCGGACCATGTCTGAAGACCAGCGGAACGGGTCTGATGGCATCGAGCGGGGTGTAAGGGTGGAAACGAGCCGAGCCGAGCCGATCCTGACTCTGCCGAGCTCGGTCAAAAATGAGCCGAGGCAGGCTCGGCTCGCCATTTTGGCAAGCCTCAAAAGTGGGCTCGGCTCGAGCCCGGTAACACCTCCGAGCCGAGCCTGTCCGAGCCGAGCCACAAGCCAAAGGCGTTTTCACGTTCAAAAGATGCCAATGAGCCAAGCCGAGCCGAGCCAGACCAGGCTTGGTCAGGCTTGGCTCGCAATTTTACTGAGCCCCCAAAGTGGTCTCGGCTCGAGCTCGATAGCACCTCCGAGCTGAGTCGAGCTTGAGCCAAGCCACGAGATATTTTTCCAGCCCTAGCCGTGTCCAAAGAAGCGCAAAAATATTGGACATTCTGATGACCAGACCACTGTCGACCACCACCAGTCTCAGTCCGGTGGGCACCGGTCCGGTGGCCTCTCCAAACCGGTTCCGGTGAACCCGGTTTCACGACAAGACATTCGAGACCTCGTTAAAATCAATTTTCGAACCAAAATCTGAACTAAGGAATCAATATCATTATATCACCAAATACTCATCACAAAAAAAAATGACCGGCCTGCGCATGGTTTCTCATCTTTCATATATATATATACTAGTAGAACCTAGTAGCAGGCACATTAGTTTCAGACATTCGTTAATTTCCGGTCTTAATTAGTGGAACTCCACTAATAAGATCTTCCGGGATTAGTAATCTTTGTAATTAACCAATCGGTGTTGATTTCCTATGTATCGTGTAAAGATCGTATATTACGAGCCTATAATCTCTTGCCACCTCGGGACTCTCCACTAACACTTCTAACCAATCCACCCAGCCACACGTATTTAATAGACTAGTATATATATGCATTTCTTTTAAAGTATGATGTAACGAGGCTTTGTTATAGGTTCGTAATATGAACCGGGACTAAAGGCCTTTCTTTAGTCCGGATCCGTATCACGAACCGGGACTGATGTGAGCAACGAATCGGGACTGAAGCCATGGAGCGGCTAACCAGGACTGATGCCACGGTTCATGTTTAACCGGGACTGATTCCCACCTATCAAAGGGAAGATCACGGACGGGGACTAGTGTGCGTGATGAACCAGGACTGAATTAAGACTTGGAGCCACGAACCGGACCACCATCAGTCCCAGTTCATAAATAGACGGGACTGATAAAGTCGGTATATATGGAAGGTTGTTTCTCTAGTAGTGTACATAAAATGACGTTGATCAGCAGCCATGCTATAACAATATTCATGGGTGACATGGCGGGTAGGGCCGTAGTTGGAAATGAAGATCACAAATGAAGGGGAGACTAAAGATATAGGCATGCAGTGCAGGCACGAGTAGTCGTCTTTGGTCGTAGGAAAAATAAAAGAGAACCGCAGCTCAGCTGAAGGTTACACTAATAGAAAATTGTGTATTAATACCGGCTTATATATCACTACCGGTTTGATTGGAATATATACTAATAATGGCATTAGTACTGGTTCATCGAAAAATAGGGTCGTTGTGGGCTTTCAGTACCGGTTTGTATCACGAACCGGTACAGATACCCTCGCATGAGTACCGGTCCGGTATTGGAGTCACGGGGTACTTTAAAACCGATTCGTATCACGAACCGGTACATAGTAATGAGTGGGCATCAGTACCGGTTGGAGCCACGAACCGTTACTGATGCCTCATTTCTTGAAAGGTCAAAAGAAATGCATATTGTCGGGGATAAAAATTACGGCCCATTGCTATGGCCCACTCCCTGACGGCCCAACCGAACAGCCTACCAGGGCCCAGCTCCCTGGAAGGTTTTATCTGGCCCATATGCGTCTTGCCGAACAGCTTCCTGGCTGGCATGATGCGTAACGGCTAAGTATTCGTGTTTGAGTCCGTCTCGAACAGGAGTTCTGCACGGCTACGTGAAGACCCGGACGTGGTTTCCCGGATTGGAATAGAAGTCGTGATCCCCAAGACTAGGAGTATACCTTATCTGTCGTGGGACATATCTGGCATGTCGAGTTCTTTGCGATCTCGTAGTTAGCCCGGCCTGATATTCTCTCGGTAGGTCGGTTTGCTCAGCACTATATAAACAGGGCCCCTACGGCGTTTAGGGGGCATCCAATATCGCATTGTGACATACTACTCGCCGAGACTTGCTGATCTCGTCGAGTTCCACCTTGTAACACCTTTGATATACAGAAAGGCTGGACGTAGGGCTATTATCTCTCCTGAGAGGCCCGAACCAGGATAAAAACCCCTATCTCCCTGTTCGCTGTTGTTGGTCTTGTTCGGCGTGTCTCCTATCTCTCTCTTGAAGAACCTTAGTTGACTTGGGCCAATATCCCAACCGTCGACACATATCCTTTCTATATCAATACGCGATGGTACGTGGATGGGTTCGCTAGAAGCATGTGGTGGGAAGCAAGAGGTTCTGGGTTCAAGTCCCGCTACTCCTTTCAACTTTTCTAGCACCAACCGGTATTGATATCCTAGAGCATTAGTACCGGTGTGCTAGTACCGGTACTAAAAACCAGAACCGATACTAATAGGAGTTTAGAGCCGGTACTAATAGCGACTTCTCCAATAGGGTTATACACGAAATACATAGATTTCAATTATATTTGAATCTTATGTTCGAGTTGATCTGAGTTTATATTTTTTTGAATTTTCTTGAAAGTTTCCGATGACCCAAAATTGCTCTCTCTTGATGAATCTCATCTAGCTTCAACTTACAAAGCATGTCGTTATTGATGTCCACTTCGTACTTGAATGAGTCACGGCTTTGTGCGTGTGCTCCCCATACCCACCACTTTATGGTATGCGGATATCTTCACTAATGGTCTTACTTACATCATCGATTACTCTTTTCATCGATTTCAGAACCAGCCTGAACATTTATCCTATGGCCGTTTCAACTGCAGAGGAGTGTTAGACAAGAATTTTTTTTCGTCGAAATTTCACCGAAATCCGGAATTCCCAAGCAGAACCGAGCATTTCGGTCAAAAAATTTCGGCCCAATTTGAAATAAGTCTGGCTCAAACCAGCCCATAACATATAGGGTCTCGTTCCCATGTGGCAGCAACCCTAACCGGAGCTTCCTCTTACCCCAACTTTGCAAAAATGGCGGCGGCTCCTCTGTTGTCAGCGACGGGCGACGTCGCGCCTCCTCCCCGGCGGCGCCTCCACCCTGACGGATCCTCCCCAAGCGCGCCTCCTCCACCCCCATGGCTCCATGACCCCGGCGCGCGCCTCCTCCACCCCGGCGGCGCAGCTCCTCCACCCCCATGGCTCCACGACCCCGGCGGCGCGGCCCTCCACCCCCATGGCTCCATGACCCCGGCGCGCGCCTCCTCCACCCCGGCGACTCCCCCTCTTCTCCCCACCTCTCTCCTCCCGTGCACTCCCTTCTCTTTGAGGAGATAGCGGCGGCGACTGTGCTCGGAGAGCACCGACGGATGGGTCCAGGTATCCTCTGCTCCAAATCCCCACCAATTGATTATGGATTAGATGTTTGATGTTACCATTTGATGCTATATGTTGGATACAGCCGTTTAGACAAATTTCATCAAAATTTAGACAAATTTGTTTGAATTTGAGTGTCATTTGACCGAAATTTCGAACCAAATTTTCAGATTTCCCGGATTTTAGTCTTTTCGCTGGGGAACGAAAGTTTTATTCTACCGAAATAAAAACGAAAACACTTTGAGCCGGACGGCCGGCCCGTCTGGCCTCGCGCGCGCGCGCCGCGAAAGGTGCCAGGGCACGTCACTGTACTGCATGCTGTTAGAAGTTTATGTCGAATATGTGTACGAGTAGGTTACAAGGACTCTGTGTTGTAATAGGCAGGGTTGGTTTAGAGTTGTAGTCGGACTCTTCCCTGGCTTCCACTATATAAAGGGAGGCACCCCTGGTGTAACCACGGAACGATTATGTAGCGGCTTAGACTTGCAGGAGGTCGTGGCCGGCTTGTAGCCGTGACCCACGGCGGTCGGCTGCGTTGTTGGGGAGGAGCGCCCATAATCATTGTCCCGCAGATGTAGCCTGAGAGGTCAACTGCGTTACCAAATATTGTGCCTCCAGTGTCGTTTCAGATCTAGTATCGACGTCCTGTTTTTCAACAAGTTGTATCAGGGCAAAGGTTCGGCGATATGGATGATCTTGGAGGAGGCACGAGGATTATGCATACACGCGTGTGCCGAAGGAAAACGCTAGATTCAGCGTAAGGTGGAGCATGTCGGCGATCGACGAATCGATCGGTGGAGTCGAACACTCCGGGCAGGTGGCCTGGACCGTTCGATGGGCTGCTGTTGGCAAGGATCGACCAGACGTGGTGATTGGGCCGACAACGCAGCTATCGAAGATAGGGGCTTCGGCGCTCGCGATCAGACCGGCCACCAGACGTGACGAGACGGCCGGATAGATCAGAGCGGAGGAAGCGTCGCGGAGAGCGATGCGACCGATGTTGCACAAGAGGCGGCGTCACAACACTGCTAGCGGTTACCGTGTCGTGGACGTTCGGCCAAGGTGCGGCATGTTGCCATACGTGGAGAGTGTGTGGTGGCATGCTAGGAGGCGTGCTCGAGGGCTCACAGATTGAATCTGGATGTAGAGATTTTTTCTTTCCAAGGAATTTTTTCGGTGGTCGACGGATATCCTCGGTAGCTCCGGGCTCCAGCGCACCTGATCGACAGTAGTACGGCAAGATGCTGGATGCAGGGGCTGTTGCTTGTGTCAAGGATGGGTCCCACGTGGGTCCCATTGTTGAGGGACGTGTAGCATATTCAAGGCAATACCAATGCAAGTTTGGCTACGTGATTGAAACAATTCTTGGCGAGATAGGATTTCGAGTCCGAGGAGAATTATTCCACGTTGCGGGAAAAAGAAATTGGGAGCCCGATTTTGAATAGAAAAAGAAGTTCTATTTGGACTATATTTTCAGGACAAAAATTGGGCATGCTCACTACTATAAAAGGGGTCCAAAGAGGAGCCAAACCGAACAAATCCAAGAGGCAAAAGAGGGCTTTTCAGAGAGAGAAACTCAGATTTGCACAAATCAACAGCGAGTTTTTTGAGCGCGGTTTTTCGGAGGAGGCAGTCGTGAGAGAAAGACGTGCGGGTTCTAAAAGAAGACGTTCTGAGAGGCTGTTGGTGATCTGTCCGAGATGACGGACAGGACTGACGGTAAACCTGGCGACAGTGATGAGAAGAACAAGCTGTTGGCGCAGGTGGAATCACAGGTTGGTAGGATGAAGCCGACGGGGACCAATTTCGGCTTGGTGAAGTTCGACGGTTCTAGCAACTTTGGCTTGTGGCAGATGAGGGTCAAGGATCTGCTGGTACAACAGGGAATCGTGACGGCTCTTAGGGAGACCATGCCAGGGAAGATAGGAGACGACGACTGGGAGGAGTGCAGTTGCAGGCAGCCGCTACCATACGGCTGTGTCTCTCAGATCAGGTCATGTACCATATCATGGAGTTGACAACACCAAGGGAAATTTGGACCAAGTTGTCCAGTCAATTCATGTCCAAGACTCTTACCAGTAAGTTGTATCTAAAGCAGAAATTATATGGGCTTAAGATGCAAGAAGGGGCAGATATGAAGGAGCACATTGATGTTTTCAATTAATTAGTCACTGATCTAGGCCATCTAGATGTGAAGATTGATGATGAAGACAAGGCCATAATTCTGCTGTGTTCGTTACCTTCGTCCTACGAGCACTTGGTTACGACGCTGACGTATGGCAAGGATAGCATCAAGACTGAGGATATCACGGCGGCTTTACTTTCTCATGAGATGAGGAAGAAGAAAAGCGAGGAAGAACCTCAGCCTCATGCTTTGCTAGTCAGGGGTGATCAAGGTGGCGGTAAAAAGACTGGGAAGAAGAACCATAGGAAGGGCAGAGCAGTGCGGTGTTTTAGGTGTGGTGAGTGGGGACATGTGAAGCGGGACTGTACGACAAAGGAAGAAGGAAGTGCAAACTTGGCAAAGGCTAGTGACTCGGAAAGCAATTCGTAGTTGCTCTCGGTATCAGATACTTAGTCCATTGAACCAAGGATGTTAGATTCTGGAAGTTCTCATCATATGACACACAAGGTGGAGTGGTTCTCTTCGTATGAGGCTGGTGATTTTGGTTTCGCCTATGTGGGTGATGGCACGGGTTACCATGTTATCGGTATGGGTGATATTAAGATCAAGATGCATGACGAAGTGGAGCATGTACTTCGAGGTGTGAAGCATGTACCGGGGCTTACGAGAAATCTAATTTCACTTGGTACCTTGCATGAAGATGGGATGGTGTTCCAATCTGGGGAAGATGGGAAGACTATTAAAATTATAAAGGATGGTGAGACTGTGATGATTGGAGAGAGGTCGACGTCTCATCTATACGAGGTGAGAGGAAGTACTATTGCAGGTGGAGACACTGAGCCACAGTTGGCAACTTCAGTTCCAAGCGGTGGCGGGTCTGAGGCCAAGTCAGACTTGTCGGGCGGCTCGAAGTGAGCAGCAAAGGAAGCAACCGGAGTCCGGTACACGGGTTCGCACAAGACGTACAACGACTTCAAGGTGGCGGACGTTATATTCGCCAAGGTGGAGTTTGTTAGAAGTTGATGTCGAATATGTGGACGAGTAGGTTACAAGGACTCTTTGTTGTAATAGGCAGGGTTGGTTTAGAGTTATAGTCGGACTCTTGCCTGGCTTCCACTATATAAAGGGAGGCACCCCTGGTGTAACCATGGAACGATTATGTAGCGGCTTAGACTCGCAGGAGGTCGTGGCCGGCTTGTAGCCGCGACCCACGGCGGTCGGCTGCGTTGTTGGGGAGGAGCGCCCATAATCATTGCCCCGCAGATGTAGCCTGAGAGGTCAACTGCGTTACCAAATATTGTGCCTCCGGTGTCGTTTTAGATCTAGTATCGACGTCCTGTTTTTGAACACATGCAGGTGGGTCTCACGGTCTTTTTTTTTCAGCAACCATAATTTTTGACTGGATGCTCCAATCTAAAAACCGTTTGCACCAACGTGTTCCTCGTATTTTTACGAACAAAACAAGATATATGTTGCCATATAACTCTTCAAACTTATCTGGTGAAACTTGGGGTTCGCCTACTGAAACTTGGGTTTCGCCTAGTAAAACTTGGGTTTCATACTTGTAAAACTTTGTCGAACTGTCAAGTTTCATCAGGTTTCATCCAAGTTTTATCAAGTTTCATCAAGTTTCATCAGGTCAATTCAAGTTTCATCAAGTTTCAATAGATTTCATCCAAGTTTCATCAGGTTACATCGAAGTTTCATCCAAGTTTCATCAGATTTCATCAGTACACGGTCAAGTTTTATCAACACACAGCCAAGTTTCGCTAGTATAGATGTAAGTTTCATAAGTGCCTTCTCCTAGTTTCACATCAAAAAAATCAAAAAATTTAAAAAGTATTTAAAATGGGTTGCTCTCGATTTTATAATATGAAATTTATTCCACGCATTTTGAACACTATTTGAATTTTATACAAAAATCAGAAGTTAAAATGGAAAACGATCAAACGCACGACTAACAACTAGTTGCTGCCTTGCTGTGGAAAAGAACGACACGGACGCATGGCAGCGGGAGGATTGGCGCGGTGCCACGGATCGGATGGCTAGGGCTGGTCCGGCACGAGCGGCCCGGCCGGACGTCCGGACACTAGCGCTCGCCAAATAAAAATCCCTGGTGTTAGACATTTTTTAAGTCCAGATTATCTCTTCTTAATTAGCGCTCAATGCTAGTCGTGCATCATGTAATATCTCACCAATATTGTTTTATAATTCGTGTGGATGATATGGTATGTGATCGTGTTATTATCTAACATGTATTCCATTGTTCGACGCATTGTGATTATTCTCGCTATCACCGGTCGACCGAGGGAAAACAGAAAAAGCAAACATGCAAGTAGATTTGTTCTGAATTATTTTGCTGCTCCATTTTCGATGCCGTTCATCAGGCCATGGGATGCACGTACGCATGGGATATTAGTTAATGGTTATCTGCGTAACCTTATTGACGTATTAACAAGCTAATGGTTATCTTGAATTATACTGTATTTTCGCAGTAGCTAGCTAGGCAGCAGCTAGTTGCACGCTTATTATTTTCAGGCATTCATTAGTTGCCTTTAATTAGTGGAACTCCACTAATAAAATTTTCCGAGATAAGCTGGCTAGCTGTGTAACCAACTGTTGATGATTAATTTCCTATGGTGTGTGTGTGTGTGTGTCCGTGCCCAAGATCGTATCAGTGCATTTCGTATTATCAAACCTGCAGAGTTTGATTGTTTATAAATTATTTCGCTTCTCCATTTTCGATCGACGCCGTTTATCAGGCCACGTGACACGGATATTAGTTAGAAAACTAGCTGTTATTTGCAGTAGGTCGATAGCAGCTAGTTGCACGCTCATTGTTTTTAGGCATTCGTTAATATCTATACTGCTAATTAGTGGAACTCCACTAATAAGATCTAATTCCTGGATAAGCCAGCAAGCTAGGTAACCAATTGTTGACGTATTAACTAACATTGCAATAATGTATGGTTGGCAGCTATAAAATTAACTATAACATTGACTGGAGGAGGCCATCGCTGAACGATAGTCGATGCTGAGCATGCCATCAGCTCCATCGTACGACGATTTCGTATGTTTGCCTACGTCCATTTCTGCATGGTGCTCCTGCCCCTCTTTCAAGAAAAAAAATTTTTGCATGGTGATGTGTGCGTGTGTGTGTGTGCATGTTTTGTTTTGTGCCCGCGTGTTCGTCTCCTGCTTGTGATCTGTCAAATAAATAATCAAGTTGTGCATACGTTTCTGGCTAATGATTGATGTTTTGGTGGAAATACTTCATCAGGAACCCAGCTAATTAAGCCACCTGCCTATGCATGCCACCGGCGGTCACTATTACTTTCGGGTCAAAAACCGATAGTGGTAAAGAGTCATCATTTCCGGTTCATACATTTAGCTAGCAGTAGGGATGGCAATCAGGTGGATATTACCGGATACGTCTAAGCCCACTACAGGAATTAATCTGAGGATAGACCGATATAAATAGCCTAAAAGCCGACGTAAATAAGCCGACGTATAAAAATCGATGTATAAAAAGCCACGTAAATACACGGTCGTTAGCAGGTTTGTGCCAAGTGGCGGTAGGGTTATTTACGACGGCCTAGCCGATGTAAATAAAGATTCTAGTATTTAAGTCGGGCCTGGCTGGCCGACGTAAATATTGGAGCTGCTGGAGGTCAAAATAGCCACCATTTTTCCGCTTAATTCTGGCAGCATCATATATAAGCGGTTTTACACCTATTCCATCATTTCATTACACAATCCAAACAACGTTCAAAACATAGAATCATCATCACATGTTTCATCATCTCAATATTGGCACACATACAATGGTGTTTCGATAAGAAAATTTCTACTTCCCTTGTTCAAATAATCCATTCCATATGTGTGATGTTGAGGTACTAGGCAAATCTATTTGCAGGTGATTCGAAAGAAGCATTGGTTCAGGGTGCCTTAATGCTTGCAAGGGTTGCCTCTGATGTTCAGGCAAGCTGCCTCAAGCGTCAACGCCTCCTATCATCTGGTTCTTAATCAAAAGGGCTGATTCATTGTTCCTAAGTTTGCTGTAATCGTTAGGTTAACTCTTTGGTTTGCATGTGTACTGGATTCTCACTTTAAACAAACATGTTTGTACCTAGGTTGGAAATCTGTTCATGTTTGTGTTGGAACCTAGTTTGTCTTTTCTTTGGTTCAGCCTTAGCGTGCTGTTTTGCCTGTAAACTTTCAGACATGGTTTTCGTTGTGTCTTGCCTGATGCAATGGAAAATGGGGGGAAAGGAGCCCTCTTTTGGAAAAAAAAAATATTGGCACACATACAATATATTACATCATCTCAATATTGCAACACGTACAATCAAAACGAAGTTCAACATATGTTTGCACACACGTTCAACACATGTTCAACAAAGGTCCAAGCATCTCAAGCATCAACAATACAATCCAAACAACGGTAAACACATGTTCGCACACACGATGGTCCACAGAAATATCAGCACACATGCACCAAAAGCTAGTTCACAACATCAATTTAAAGGGGTATTGTTGAACCAATGTCTGTTACCAACATCGCCTCCTGAGGCAAGGAAGCCTCCATTTGTTGGCAGAGTTCTCGAAGATGAAGCGCTCCAACATTAGCATCTAGAGTAGCCATCGAACCCTACATTACAATGTGATATTTTAGAATTTTTAATATCAAATGGAGTTGTCCATTTTTAATCAAATGGAGCCAAATGATCCTTTATTTTTTGGCTTTAGATTATTATGGGCTAAAGCAAAAAGACATATCTATCTATACTTCCTTTTGTAATTATTATGGGTTTTAGATTATAGTGGCCTAAAACAATGGAATACTCGAGTATCACCAAGGCTTGGCCAAACGGAAACAATGGAGAATTGGGGCATTCAGTCGATTTTTTTTCATATATTTAAGATCTTTTGACCTGTTAGCATGATTAAACTTAAGCATATAGTGAAGTCCTACAAAAGAACTTTTTTGCTAGTAGGCTTAACATGCCAAATATTGTCTCATAGAATAACATAAATTTTGGGATTTGTTAGAATACAATATTAATTTTGGGATCTGCTACAATATAATATCAATGATGGGATATGTTATACTATAATAATGCAAAGGGATTTGTTCTATCAAGATATATAGGACAATCAAACTAAAGAAAATATTAACCCTTGTACTCATGTTGGCACTCCATATGATAAATGATAATTCCTAATAAGGCAAAGATAAAGGAACCAATGCTCAAACAGTTAGATTGTCAATGTATACCTGGTACTACCTCCTTTTTTTTTGTTTGACGCCTTTGACTTTTCGACATGCATTTGACGATTCGTCTTATTCAAATTATTTTTGTAAATATCATTTATTTTGTTGTGATTTGTTTTAACAATAGAGATACTTTAAATATGTTTTATTTTTTTACATGTTTGCACTAAATTTTTGAATAAGACGAATGATCAAAGACGTGCCAAAAAGTCAAAGGCGTCAAACAAAAAAAAACGGAGGGAGTATAAGATATGCATCCAGTTCGCATCCCTTGGACCAGGAACATGTCTCAAGACTATCCCACATTTATCAAATTCTCTTATTACCAAATTGGTATCACCAGACAAAAATCAGGCAGAGAGAAAAACAGGAGACATTATCAAAATGGCATACATCATCCAACAGGCTAACACATTTGCATCTCGCTAGCAGAAGCGATCAACATATTAAACCATATATAGAAGAGTAGACCTTTTTAGAGCAAGTATAGAAGATTAAACTTGATTTAAACAAATAATACAAGAAAAAGAATACAACAATTATCTTAAGATATATTCATGGAAACTTTCCAATACGATAATATCAACCAAAGTCCAAAGCATATGCAGTTGTTTCTGGATGTGCCCGAATGGACGACTAATTCTATATGGCTAACTGCGGTTCAGCGATGATTAGACGACCAGTTGCCTGAATAGCTTGCCTGGTCGAGTCAATGTACCCAGTAGGATGCTACGCAGCAACTGGACGGCTTATGATTTTTAAAAAAGAAAGATATAACACCTCTTTATTGACCCAGTTTGGGATGACTCTGTTATGATAACTACTAACTACACCTTCAGAGGTAGTAGTTGTCAAACTACAATATATGTATGCACGAAGTAGTGGAAAATTCATCAATCACCAATGCTAAAAAAATTCATCATTCAGGATGTCAGTCTAATTTGATCAAGCAAATTGGCACAAAAAAATAAGCCAATGTGGTCTACAAATTTAATCATGGGAAGAGAGTCAAAGACAATAGAGTAATAGAACTGCGTCCCAAAATGATAGTTTTTGCTAGAAATTCTTTTCAGCATGTTAAGCAACAATTAAATTCTTGGTATCTACTGTTCATCATTTTGACCATAATAGCCTATTAGATTATCTGGCATCGCTTCAAACAGAAAATGGTTATAGTTTTAGAAATCTCTTCTTGACGTCTAGGCGAAATTGCTAATATTGGCATTAATGGCATAAATTATTATTGGACAACTGCGGTTCTACATGGTTCTTTCTGATCAAATATAATGGTTACAACTTACAACTTACAGCTACACAAGGCAGAATTACCTGCATAAGCTGGTGAACTACACAAACATAACCTTTAATCAACTATAACATCAGACATATATACACAACTATACAAACCCAACCCCAAAAATTCAATCACAAATAAAAAAAATGGTCCTATTGAATCAGCACACGGTAAGATCACATACCCAAAAACGTTGGCCCACTCCTCCTCATCGACTAGGCTAGCAGTGGCACCGAATCCCTTGGCATTTACGGCCGCGCAACCTCCCTGGGCGGCAGCAGCGTGATCAGCGCCACCACCTGTTGCTGCACCAACGCCGTCGTAGATGATTGTTGCTACTGATGTGCGACGCCATCCACAGGGGAGCATTCCCTAGCCTTCTCCTCCCGCGAGGCGGACCACCACGCCGCGGGGGCCGTTGGAACGGAGCGGGGAGGAGAAGAGGCCGGCGCGAGCGAGCGGAGGAAACGGGGTCGTGGTTTCCTGTGGCGGGGGCCGGCGGTGGCAGGCTGAGTGGCGGC
>SPJY01011861.1:1430835-1467363 GCA_005191435.1 Raddia distichophylla | reverse complement strand
GTGGCGGTAGCTAGGGCGCAGGCTGGCGGCCGATTGGTGGGCCGAGACTGACTGTGGATGCACGCTGCTAGTGTATAGGGGTGGACCAAAAGCTTGGGCTCGATGAGCTATTCGAAATCGGATCGAGCTCGAATCGAGCTCGGATCGAGCTCGAGGCTGAAACGAGCCGATCTCGAGCCTAAGGCAAAGCTCGGTTGTGTTTCGGGCCGATCCCGAGCCGATCTCGAGTAGCTCGTTGCAAGCTCGAATGCAACCTTACCAGGCAATTCTCGTCAGCCCAACTCTCTTACCTACGGCCCACAGGCCACAGCCCACCACGCCCACGCGTCTTGCACTCTTGCCCCGGCCAACCCAGCCCAGACCCTCACGGTCACGGGTCACGGCCTAGGCCTCACCTCACGGTCCCTCACCCTAAGGCCTCAGTCCCTCCTTCCAGTGAACCAGTCCTCCTCCTCTCAACGGTGAGGCCGGCCCGCGGGAGCGCGCCGCGGCCGCGGAGCGCGGCGGCGGACGCGAAGGCGTCGGGCGCGCCGTTGCCGAGCGCGAGGAGGGTGACGGCGGCCATGGAGGGGGAGAGGCGGAGGCGCGCGGCGAGGCGGGAGACGGTGGGGGAGAAGTAGGCACCCGCGGCGGCGGCGAGGAAGTCTCAAGTCCCAAACCCTAGCCTCCGCCCGGCCGCCACCCGCCACCCGGCCGCCGCCATGCCCTAACCCTAGGTGAGCTTGCCTCCTGCTCCAGTCCTGGGCTCCTGGCTCCTCTCCTCTTCGAAACCTCCTTTCCTGACGTGATTGTGAATACGTGATGAACTGATGATGTCCTCCATCCATAGTTGGATCTATTTCTCCTTGCAAAACCATATAAATCAAGGTATTATGTGCTTCCTGAGCTGAAAACGATCCGATCTCGAGCTCAACCGAGCTTTTGTCGATCCCGATCTCGATCCCTAGTTGAAACTCGAACCTATTCGATCCGAGCTCGATTCGATCCCGAGCCCAACCGATCTCGAGCTTTGGCAGGGTAAGCTCGCTCAGGATCGGATCGAATCCAGCCCTACTAGTGTAGGGCTTAATGGGTGGGCCCTAATAAGTGTTTACGTCGGCCAGTATAAAACCGACGTAAATAAATAGGTTATTTACGTCAGTCGGGTCAAGCCGACACAAATAAATTCATTTACGTCGGCCAGACGTAAATGGCTTGCCCTAACCGATGTAAATAACCCATTTATTAATGTCGGCTTTTTTTTGGCCAACGTAAATATATTTGGCCAACGTTAATAGTTCGAATTCCTTTAGTGGCCATACCCATACCCGATACCCCAAGATATTACCCAAAACCCGGACCCGGTTTTATCTACGGGTACACATGCATATCCACACCCATACCCATACCCTGCGGGTACCCGATACTCAACGGGTACCCATACCTGTACACTCGAGAGTTGCTGAATATAGATGTGCCCAATTATTTTGGATAAGGCAAATCTTGAGAGACTATGGCTTTTACCTAAACCATCTCCCACTCTCGTGTGACAACAAGAGTGTCATCAAAATAGCTAGCAACCCCATACCCAAACCCCGACGGGTACCCGATACCCAATGGGTACCCATACCCACACGCAGCAGCAGCCTGCTAGCCAAGTATATTTTATTTAACACATGTTTTGCCAACATTCAGAGAGAGAAGCACACAGACTATAAACTGAAAATTTGAAGTCACAACTACTAATTACTAAATCACAGACTATAAGTAGTTATTTTAAATTATTTTAGATATCCATTGGGTACGATGGGTACAAAACAATACGTACCCATGCCCATACCCATTGATTTCAAGTACCCATGGGTAAGAAATGACACCCATACCCGGACCCATCGGGTTGGGTACCGCGGATACCCGGGCCTGTGGATATTATTGCCATCCCTAGCTAGCAGTGGTTACGAAATATCACTGTCAGCATTCTAGCACTCGTCGGCCGTGATGCTTCACTTCACCGACGGTTGGTAGTAGACATCAGGTTGGGTACCGCGGATACCCGGACCTGTCCAGATGAACATCGTGCTTGGGACGGCCAAAGGTTCAGTGAACTACTGAACATCGTGTTTAGGGGTGAAAACGAGTTGAGTAATACCCGACCCGTATCTGTTCCGTTGTAGCTTTTACAAAAAAAACAGGTTCGGATATAGGTCCGATATAGTTCGAGCCATGCCCGAACAAGTACCCGATATATCAGGTCAGATACCAGTACCCACGCTATTTTTAAAAGGAAGAAGTCCTCTTTACCCACTTCAAATATTGCAAAAATTCGGTTTGGTCCGCTAAACTCTAAAACCGAGCATCCAACCTCCCTTAACTATCAAAACTGGTCAAATTACCCCTTCAATCAAAACCACCATGGTTTAGGATGACCTGTCATACTAGTCAACATTTTTTCTACAAAATAAATTCACAAAATTTAATAAATTATATAAAATCATAGGAAGCTCAATAAAATCATATAAAAATACCAAAAAAAAATAAGAAAATTATGTAGAATCCAAATATTCAATAAACATATAATGTTTGTATATGTACTTTTATGCATTTTGTTGAAGAATGTCTTTTATTGATTTAAAAAATTAAGGATTTAGGAAAATTTTGATTGTAGAAAATAATAAAAATGCAAAAGGTTAGTATGCTATTTTGAATGTTGAATTTAATTTTTTAAATTATAAGTAAAAGGTCAAACTAACTTTGAATTTGAATTTAAAAATGCAAATTAAAAGGTAAAGCTAACTTCCCCATATTTCTCTTAGTTTTCTCCTTTTCTTATAAGCCAGACTTATTTTCCCTAAAAGCTCAAACTATTGAAGCAATNNNAGGGTTTTTATCCTGGTTCAGGCCTCTCGGGAGAGATAATAGCCCTACGTCCAGCCTTTCTTATATATCGAGATGATTACAAGAGGTGGCTCGACGAGACGAACAAGTCTCGGCGAGATTGTGGTGTACAAACGAAGATTAGGTGTCTACCAGATGCTAAAAGCTAAAATCCAGTCCCCTCTACACGCCGTAGGGGCCTTGTTTATATAGTGCAGAGCAAACCGACGTACCGAGAGAATATCGGGCCGGGCTAACAACGAGATCGTAACGAACTCAGTACATGCCAAATATATCCCGAGGCAGATAAGGCATACTCCTAGTCTTGAGGATCACGGCTCCTATCCCAATCCGGGAAACCAACGTCCGGTCTTCACGTAGCCGCGCAGAATTCTTGTTCGAGACGGACTCAAACATGATTCCTTGGCCATTACGCATCTCGCTAGCCAGGAAGCTGTTGGGCAGGACACATATGGGCCAGATAAAACCTTCCAGGGAGCTGGGCCCTGGTAGGCTGTTTGATTGGGCCGTCAGGGAGTGGGCCGTGGCAATGGGCCGTATTTTAATCCCCGACAGTGTGCAATTCGCTCGGCGTCCAACGGCTAACTGTGAAGGGAGATTCACAGCTGATCATCAATTAGGTAAACAAGGAGTATCAGTGTTGCGATGACTCAATGGCGCAATACCTAGTTGAAGTGAGGAAGTTGGAGTGGCACTTTCGATTCTTCGATGTGCTCTTTGTGTCCAGGAAGGACAACTTCTTGGCTGACCAGCTGTCCAAATTTGGATCCTCACGCGAACCTGCCCCGGCAGGGGTGCTCGTCGAGCACCTTTATAAGCCCTCTATCACGTCTCCGGACGAGGCAAAAGAGACAGGTGGTGCTGTCTCCGTCATCGAGCAGGCTGCGGACTGGACAACGCCATTTGTCCGGTACCTTACAGATGGGACCCTGCTCGGCGACGAAGCCGAGCGTTCCCGGCTTATAAGACGTGCTAGTCCAAACAAACTTGTGTACGGCATCCTTTACCGGCAAGGTGCTCTGGGAGTACTCTCCAAGTGCATCTCGCAGCAGGATGGTGTGTTCCTTTTTAGGGACATACACGAGGGTGCCTGCGGCAACCACGCCTCCTTCAGGACTCTGGTCGGCAAAGCATTTTGCATGGGTTATTACTGGCCCACAGCGCTACAGGATGCCCGTGATGTGGTAACTAAGTGCGAGGCATGCCAATTTCACTCCCGGAAGACCCATAAGCCCACCCAAGAGCTCCAAACGATCCCCCATCATGGCCTTTCTTCACATGGGGTCTGGATCTGCTCGGCCCGTTCCCCAAGGTGTTCAAGGGCTGCACACACTTGCTCGTCGCCATCGACACCTTTACAAAGTGGATTAAGACCGAGCCTGTGTCATCTCTTCACGCCAAAACAGCTGTGCGTTTCTTCAAAATCAATGTGATCACGCGCTTCGGGATTCCCCACAAGCTGATCACCGATAACGGTCCCCAGTTCAGAAGCGAGCTATTCTCGGAATACTGCGAACAGCTGGGCACCAAGGTCTGCTTCTCCTCTATGGCACATCCACAGAGCAATGGAGCAGTCGAGCGAGCTAACGGACTGATAGTCCGGGGAATCAAACGGCGGGTGTTCGCGACACTCAAAGAGCACAAAAAAGCCTGGGTCGACGAAGTTCCTTCCGTCCTCTGGGCCGTACGCACCACAGCCAGCCGGGCAACCGGGGAAACTCCTTTCCAACTAGTCTACGGTACAGAAGCCATCTTACCCGCCGAAGTGGTACTCGGCTCGCCTCGCACGAGCTCGGTCAACATGGTTGACACAGAGCAAGAGCGCTTGCTCGAACTCGACCTCCTCGAAGGAACATGCGACCGGGCACAAGTCAGAATGGCGCGCTACCAGCAAGACCTTCACCGGCACGCTGCCAAATTCCTCCGACCAAGGGCTTTGAAGGTGGGCGACCTCGTTCTGCGCCGCGTCCAGAACCTGTCCAATGCCAACAAGTTAACTCCCCGATGGGAGGGCCCATTCATGGTCGTTTCTACTGCTCGCCCGGGGACTATTCGCCTGGCAATGGAGGACGGGAGAGAGCTGACCAGCACTTCGAACATCGACCAGTTTCGTAAGTTCTTTGTGTAGGTCTTTCAGTTGTTTTCCTATCTCTGCGTTTGTTGTCAAACTTCGCGCCTTGGTTCGTCCAAGTCTCTCGAGCAGCCATGTAAAGTTCAAACCAATTAATAGTGAATGTTCGCAGCCCCCTGCGGCCCTTTTGACATCTTGTCTTCTCAGACTATTATCTCTCTGGTAACACTTGATGGACGCCCGGTCTTGCGAACTCTTGGCTCCGCGATCTTCAGGATTTCCCTGCTCGCATCTAGTTTCAACAAGTTCCCGAACTCAGGGTTGCGTAACACGGCTTTCTGCGTTGCGGCTAAGTCTGCTCTCGTAAGCCCCCCGGGGCAGAGGCACTTACCGTGCTCGGCGCAACCACTCAGCAAAGCCTGCTCTCGTAAGCCCCCCGCGGCAGAGGCACTTTCCTTGTTCGGTTACCTTTGAAATTGCCTACCTTACGTTGGCGAGCAGTTCATGGAATAAGTCGATCAGGATGCGGGTGTCGCTCTATCTCTCTACGCACGTGCTTAAATTCGCAAACTTAGGTCTTCAAGCATCGTCCGTATCGGGGGCTAGGGTGTCGCTCTTCTGCTTGTGCACCTGTTCGAGTTCGCAAACTCAGGTTTTCGAATAGATGCACAACGGGGGCTGGGAGTTAGGCTGGCGCCCTAAGCGTTTTTCCTAAAAACTCTCTAGCGCTTTTCGCCTTGCTCTTAGTTTCTTGTTCGTTCTTGTCTTTTACTGCGCTTTTTTGCAGGAAAAAGGTAAGTTTCATTTGAACTAACAAAATTTTACAGGTATAAAAAGCCCTTTCGAGTACAGCCCTGCAGCTACTACTTAGAAGTAAGCTGCTCCTTCAGCTCCTCAATCTCTAGCTTGAGACGCAGGGTTTCCCCTTGGGCTTTGATCCCTTCCTTCACTTCAGCTCGGTGGCGCTCGGCTTCCTCCGTGCTAACCGTTCTATGCTTGGCCTGCTCCTTGGCCTCTGCATGGAGGGCTTCGACCTCCTTGGTCTTGGCCCGCAGCTGCTCGGTCAGACTTTCGTTCTGACTCCGGTGCTGCTCGGTGGTCTTGAGCTGCTCGGCCAGCTCCTTGACCCTTCCTTCCGTCGTGCTCGCCCTCGCGGCCAGCACTCGAAGCTCCTCGGCCTCTTCCTGCGAGATCCACAGGGTCAACACCCTCTCCTCGAGGGCCGCGGAGGACTGCCTCTCCTCGGACAGCTGGGCCTTGAGCTTCTTCACCTTCGCCTTGAGTCGCCTTCGGCTTTTGGCCGAGGCGAGGAGCTCCCCCTCGAGCTCCCTCGTCCGGCGCTGCTCCTGGACGGCTCCCAGAAAGGCGACGCGCTCAATGGCGACGCCTTCTTCGATGTCCGGCATGGTGCCTTGCAAGACCTGAGAGAGAAGAACAAGTCCGTCACATTGGGTTGCTGGTAACTTAAACGGACAAGTTATGGTTTGGGGTTTACCTCTTGAAGCATGTGCTTCAAGTTCCGGCGTAGGCGTTCTCCGAGGCCGTGGGTTGCGAAGCCCTGGCTGCTCGGAGCGGCTACAACACGATGTTCTCTCCACTGCGCCTTCTCCTTGCGGGAGCGCGCCCGCCCGGGGGCTCGCCTCCTCTCCTTAGCACCTTCAGTCATGGGAGGACTGGCGGCGGCATCCTTCTCCCCACGAGCTCTTGCCCCTCTTCTTCTTCCTCCGCCCGATTACCCTCGGGCAAGACCGATGTTGCTCTGCTCGGCAACGTCGGTGGGACCGCGGACAAGGCGACTTGCGCCCCCTGCTCGCAGCCATCTCTCTGCTCCCTGGCGGCAGGTCTCTCGCCCTGCTCGCCAGAAGTCTCCGTCGCTACAGGGATGAGTTGCCCCTGCGACGAAGTACCCGGCTGGACCGTCTGCTGGGTCCCTCCCCGGGCAGCCGGCGGAGCCAACACCTTGGCCTCGCTCCTCGTGGCCTCGTGCCCCGCCTCTTCGGCTTCGAGCCGCTCCACTACGCCCTTCAGAGCCTCGATCTGGTCGGTGGAGCCCGTCGGGAGCACAGTCCACGCAGTCAGCTTGTCCTTGAGGGAGGCCAACCTCACTGTCCATGACGCACCATGTAGGTGCTCAGGCAGCAGGGACCTCTTAATCGCCACGTCCACGTTGTCGCTGGCGATCTCCTCCTCGGCAGCTGATGAAAATTGCATTAAGACCTGAGCGGTTCGGTAGAATGTAAGGGGGATAACCTCGCCATTGCCTACCTGTCGTGCTCGCCGCGGGAAGCCTGATCTTCCTCTTTGGTCCGTGACGGACCTTGCGCTTCTTGCTTGGCGGCTCCTCGGCTTCTGGATCGCCTTGGCCTCCGGGCGCCCGCGGCGACGAACTCAGCTTCCTGGTGAGCTGAGCGCTCTTTTTGCGCAACACAAGGAGGGCTCGGCCTCCTCTGCTCGGCGATCTGTTGTAGCCATTCCATGTGGCCCGGGTGAGCTTTAGCCATTGGGTCAGGTTCCGTACCTCCTCGTCGCCTTGCTCAGTGAAGAGGGAGGAGCTTGGGCATTCGCCCCTTGGTTGGCCGCGCGCGCGCTTGGCCTGCTCGGCGCGGATGGTCGCCGTAGGCGGCTTTGGAGGTGGTTGGCAGTCGCTGCGGCGCGGTGAGCTCCGCGTCGGCTCGGCGACCACCCTAGGCTTCTCGGCCATCTTGGCCTTGCCCTTTCCCGCACCCTCCTTGGCGGACTCTGTGACCTCATCGACGATCCCGTCGATGATCAACTGCTTGTCCTGCGTATTTGGAGGCGAATGTGAGCATGCCATAATTGTGTAAGTCTAGAAACTCGGATGGGGTTCTACGTATGTTATCTCTGTTGAGCGGACAAGCACGTTCCTTGGGCATGTGACTGCTACCACTTCAGTCACCTTAATGTCTTTTTTGGCGGCCTTCAGCAAGGTGTCGACCTGCTCGGCCACCCATGCGTCGGTGGATTTCCTTGCCCGAACAGAAGAAATGCTTAGTCCCTGTTAGGATGAATCACCAAAAAAGGGTGAGCGTTTGAGGCGATCTTGTTCCCTGGTGATGTCCTCCCAATCTTCTATCTTGTAGAATGGGTAGGACCTCTTCCGTAGCGGACAGATCCTGTTCACCACGAAGTCCCGGATGATCTCTCTGCCCGCCGAGGCCCACGAGAGAGACGATCTTCTGGGTCAGGTACCACTCTTTGTCGGTCGGTTTCGGCCGAGGCATCTGCGTCCCCTTCGCCGGTGCTTGTCCGGTGAAGGAGAGCTTGCTGTCGCCGCTCCGCTTGGTGTAGAACCACCTCATCCACCACGCGCCCATCGAGTCGAGCAGCGGTGGACGAGGGTACGGTGCATCTTCGGCTGTTGCCCGGAGCTTGAGGTAATAGCACCATCTTCGTGGAGGACGACACTGCCGATAGTAGGCACCGCGAGCAAGATGCTCTTGATACCACTAAGGATAGGCATCATGAGCAGGAGGCTCACAACACCACCATTGTCTAGATATGGATAGACGAGATGATTGTCGAGGCCAAAGCGATCGAGCAGGAGGCCAATGACGCGACAATCATGGCTCCATTGATCGAAGATGAGGACACTGACAAGGAAGAGGCCAAGGTAGAGGGAGAGGGCGGGGCCGATGTGGAGGAATGGTGATATGCCATTTTTGTGGCTGAGGCGGAAGGCGAGATCCCCCTCGTCGTGCTCTAGGTCGACAAGGCAGCAGCTAACGCGGGAGCAGGATCAGAGGGAACCATCGAGGAAGAGGCTACCGACTGCCCTTTCATTTCCAACGAGAGGACTTGGTCGAAGTTCTCTAAGCTAGCATCGCATTGCCGTTTCCAGGACTAGGGCTAGCATCATGCATGGTTGCTAGGGCTTTTGGTTTTCCTTTCTTTTTCTCTTCCTCTTCTCGTAAAAACATTTTTGTAGCCTCCAGCCTTCAGGCCTATGCTTAATGGATTGTGGTTGGAGAAGAATATAGAATTGCGATTCTTGGTTGTATGTCACCCGAGTGGACTTGTGGACTTCACCAAGCCAAGCGCCCGTCAGCAAACCACAGAGCATTTCCACAACGGTCGGATTTCATAGAGTATATAGTCGTTGCCTTTTTATGAAGGAAGTGATCATTACCTACCATGTTTCATGTATGCGATTAGCGCGTCGTGGAGAAAGTAACTTCGTGGTGCCATGAGGCGGTTATTGCTCCACCTCACATCTTCTTATTTAAGTGGGCTTGTTATGATTTTAGGGTTTCCATTCTAATTACTATGTTTTCATCCACCTTCTCCTTACGCTACTATCGGCCTCTCTTTCTGCTCTTGTTACCCCACCGGGTCATGGCCAAATTCGTTTTGTATTAGGATGATTACGGAACGGCTGAAGGAGTTGGAGGAGCTTGGTCATGTTGATCCATCGTCCCTCCCCGACGGCGAGGAGAAGCTAGCGCCGGTGGAGGATGAGTTCGTTTCGTGTGAGCCCTACGAAGGCCTATTTCTGCATGCAAATCAAGAACACAAGAAAGAATACGGTAGATGCAATCTGAAAATTACTGATTAGCAATGAAGTTTAAAGGTTGGGTTCCGTAAATTGATAGACGACAAAACTGCAATGACAAATTAATCCAAATAAACTCAAGGCTAAACTAGTGAAAACTACTGAATATACATGAGAGAGAGGGCTTGAAGGCAACCAAGGAGGTGGTCGGCTAACCCTACGTCGTAATAGGCTTTCGGGCCCAAATAGAAGTGTCACAGCACCCGACAGATTCTGGATGCCCTCTTATTTTCAAGTTTCCCATTGATTCTGAAGGACCCAAGAATGTCGAGGACATGAAGGAGGGGGATCGTCTAGACAGAGGAGGAGAGACCGAGAAGTGGAAGGGTCGGTGCCAGGAGGAAGGGGAAGGGCGCTCGGGAGAGGGAAAGAAGGAAGGGGCGATGGGTCCACCTGCACGAGAGAAGGGTAAAAGGCAAAAAGTCTATTAAATAATATTAATAAAATAAATTACATTATTTATATTTTGTTTACTTTTAAAATAAAATAATAATGCAAGTCTTCTATTTATTCTGGAGAACTTAAATAAAAAATTGATTTTACATCTTGTAGCTCCTTTATGTGAGAATTCATTGTTATTGTATGTTGTTGCCTCTGATTTAGTTTGTTGCTCAACTAGCTGTTAGATTCACATCTAATTGAAGAATTGATATTGCTTTATGCTTTGTCTTTTCTTGGTTGATTGTTGATTAGTACTGTGTTGTGTTCAGTGGTGTTTTGCCCTTGATTTGGGTTGTTTTTGGTGCAGCCGAACTGATCTTGTTGTTGTTCCTAATGTTGCGACCTCGGCTTCACCAGGATCCACTCATGATCGATTGCTAGTCCCAGAGATCAATGCTAGCAACTCATAAGCGATAATTGTCGAGTATCACAACACAATCACAACTAACTAAGAAATTACGTAATAATGCAAAAGCAATTGTAACACAACCACTTATTACAATAGTTTTAATAAGTTCAGAGTTGCGGAAATTCAAATAATGCAGCGGAATAAAGATATGACTATGCTCTCTAATCCAACCCTTCGAGCGACAACTAATCTTGATCGAAATTTGCTATAGAATCCTCCTGATCCTGTAGGCAAACTGGACCCGAGTTTTCTGCTGAACAAATATATCCGTGGCATGTATAGTGAGTATACGGCTACCCAGTAAGAATCCTTATAATGGATGCAAGGATATAAATAAGAACAGGATGGCTAATTTGCATAAACACCTATTCTAGTAAATTAATTAAAGTGTTGTAAAAGCATTTGTTGAACAATTAATAAGATTCTCAAAGTAACACACAGAGCTCGGCTTCCAAAGCCCCTCTGCAGAACTACACAAGCCTCAAATAACTCAAACAAAATCAACCCATCAGATTAATTATTAACACATGAGACTACCATGTACGACCTTCCTCTCCTCCTATGACCATGGGAATGATTATCATGACAGTTTTAACCTATGCAGAGTGTATCACACTTTACCTATAAGCCTAGTGATACTTTTGTGTCTTAGCTCTTCCTTTGGAGCCCTGACCAAGTAACGATACAAGGCGATTCATTAGTTCCTTCTGTTAACACCGATACCCCCCTCTAATGTTTCGACATCTCGGGTCCCCCTCTTGAGCCGACGGACCGCGGCCCGATCTTTTCAAAGTAAACTATATTAACAGTTTTCCTTAACTACAAAGCCAAGACTAGCACATGTTGGCCGACATGCTAGAGCTAGCACTTATGGTTGCCCTTTTATGGTTTGACCAGATAAGCACACGTCAAGGGTTGTAAGATCAAGCCACCCATGGGCTGAATGATTTTGGTAATTGTTGGCATCTGGACTGTACAGCTGGATCACGCCAAGATTAAGGACATTTATTTTCTAGTTCTTTTGATTTCTTGCATGTGTGTAGCCTAGGGCCATCATGCCTGCCAATCGTCGAATCTCTGGCTGCAGGGTCTCACAGAGCACATCTCCGGTCTATTATCCTCATTCGTCTTCGAGAGAGTTCGGGATAGGTCCAGGGGATTCCAAGGGGTAGCCAGTTGTCCGAGGTTTCGTAGGCACTAAGCCATCCAAAAACCGAAATCCTTTGTAGGCGCGAAACTTCCTGCCTAAGCCTAGGAACCTTCCCGCCGTTGAGCTTATGTTTGGCGCCAAATATATCTAAATCTTCAAAAATATCTTTGTTCGGGCAATGCTACAGTAATAGAGGATTTTGTGGGCTGCTGGCCGAGACGGGGCAACTGGGCCCGGACAGTCCGGCCCAAGTAGCCCGGCTCGGCCTCCGTGGCAGATCTGTAATATTTTATATTTTTTAGAGCATTCCCGTGCTCGGATTAAAAATATCAAAACATGAAAGTTGTAGAGAATTTCGAGACACATCTTTTTTGTATTGGCAAGTTTATCATTTGAGCAACAGAAAAAATCATAAAAATTCAGAAAGCTTTCAGCTGGCAGTAGGCCGCCTGGGGGCCTGGGGACGCAGTTGAGCTGATGCCTTAGGCCGGACTGTCCAGCCCAAGTTGTGTCCTCCCTGGCTTTCCAGCTCTTTGTTCCAGGAAGCGCTTGCCTTCGTCCGGACTGTCCGGCCCATGTTGTGTCCTTCCTGTCTCGAGTTTGATTTCTTACAGAAAGCGCTTGCCTTCATCCGGACTGTCCGAGAGTTGTCCGGGGTGTTGTCCCGCCTAAGGCTTGAATCTGGATGTAAGATCTATTTTCCTAGGGTTTCGAGGTGGGGAGTATATAAGGGCTTTCCTGCTCAAGGGAGGGGTAGAGAGACTCATTTGCAACCCTAGCCACCCATCCCAAGTGAGAGAGAGCTCCTCCCATAGTTCTCACCTCCATCTAGGGTTCCATGTGCTTGAGAGATTGAAGGAGAAAGAGAGGGAGGAGAGAGGAAGAGGAAGAAGAAGGTACCCCTACCTCCTCTCATCCATCCCCAAGTCTTGCCCCTTCTCCCATGGTGTTCTTGACATAGTTTTCATGGTGGGAAAGAAGGGGTAGTGGTGAGAGACGGTCTCCAATCTTGTGCTCTTAGGACTTCACCGTCGGAGAGATTGTCATCACGCCACGAGCTTCATCAATCGAACAACTACATCAACCTAAATCCTCCTGTGTCGGGGGTCACTTCCGTGTGTCGGAGGTGTGTTGCCTTCATTCGTTGAAGGTCGTGTACAAAACCCTCCGTGTGTCGGGGGTCGAAGCCGTGTGTCGGCACCGCGGGTGCGAGGAGCTTCCGCGTGTGGAAGAACTCGTCTTGTGTGAAGGTTTGGAGCTCGCCTATCATGTGTTGGTGAAGAGCTACCACAAGTGGATCGAGGGTTAGGGACGAGAGAGTCCCGACTTCTCTGTGTGAGAAGTTTCCTCAACGGAGACGTAGGTGTTCATATGATGAGCACCGAACTTCGGTAAACAACTCGGTTTGCATCTCCTCGTCTCTTGCATTATCTTAATTGTGCATTGCTTGTGTGAGCCATCGAGCCACCTTTTCTGTTGATTAATTGTGCCATTGCTTCCGCATCTAGATAATAGGATTTCATCGGTAGTTTGGGTAAAAACCGGACTAAACAATCACGTAAATAAGGTTAAAATTTAAATTAGGAGTCCGATTCACCCCCTCTCGGCCTAGGTTTCCTACAAGTGGTATCAGAGCACAGGATCTCTAGTTGCTTAACCGCATAGAGATGGCCGACGGGGGTAGTGTTGCTGCCGATAGGATTCCTTTATTTAATAGCACTAATTTTAGCTTTTGGAAGTTGCGGATGAAAGTATTTCTCCAGGCCATGGGAATGGATGTTTGGAATGTTGTAGAGTCTTCTCTTGGTATTACGCTTACTGATGGTGTACCTTCCACACCCGCACAAACCAAACTCTTTGAGACCGATGCTAAGGCCATGAACGCTTTGTTTTGTGGTTTGAGCATGAAGGTCTTCGATAGAGTTAGCAATCTCACTAGTGCACACGAGATATGGACTACGCTCATTGAGATTCACGATGGCACTTCAGCTGTTAAGGAGGATAGACTAATGGTTGTCAAGGAGCGGTATGATCAATTCAGAATGCTTCCAAATAAAAATATCAATGCTATGTTTACTCGGCTTAACCCCATCCTTAACAAGCTTAAGAGGCTCGGTCACACTATCGCAAATGATGAAGTGTGCAGGAAAATGCTGCCGATCCTCCCCAAGAAGGATTACCGGGACATCATCACCTATCTCATCAACAGTGGTGATGTGGAGAAGCTGGCACCCACAGTTTTTCTCAGCAAGATCACCGCGCATGAGATGATGCCTCTTAATGATCCTGAGGATTCCCCTGCTCCAGCAAAGAATAAAGTGATCGCCCTCAAGGCCAGTGGATCTAAGCAGAGTGGTCTCAAGTCAAGTCAAGCTGAGAATGATGGTGAGATGTCATGGAGTGAGTTCGAGGACGGCTTCTAACACTTCGGCTTGTTTATGAAACAAGCTAGCCAGTTCATGAGCAGAAACAGCTATGGAGGTAAGAAGAAGATGAGCATAAACACCCACGCATCATACCGATGATATGAGTGTCAAGAGAAGGGACACATCGCTTCAATGTGTCCCCAGAAGGGCAATACCAAGTATAAGGACAAAGGAAGGGAGAAGGGTGATGGCGAGAAGTCAAGACAGAATGACAAGAAGAAGAAGAATCCCCAGAAGTCAGGGTTTAAGGGTCGCTCCTCACAAGGCAAGAGGCTAGCCTTTGTAGGAGAATGGGTGAACGATGATAGCTCCAGCGACACGTCAGCTTCAGGAAATGAGGAGGAGTCAGCTGATCAAGAGTTGGCCACTGATGAGGACATCGCTAGCGTGGATACGATCAGTGTGACCGCTGCCCCTCCTTCCTCTCCGACCACTCCAACGACTACTGACGTAGTTCCATCTTTACCGCCTACGATAGATGCAGCGAGATCTTCATCGTCGGGAGGCCTTAATCCTAAAGCCCAACCTTTCAAGCCCTCTCCGAGGAAGCGGCGCAACAATTCCAAAACTCGTGAGGCCTCGACGAATAAAGTACAGCCCATTTGGAAGCCCAAGACGCCAAAAAGTCCGGTTCGGCTATCCAACAGCATGTCAACTTCAAACGGGCATAACTTGGGCTCCCGAACTCCGATTTCGTCGTGCGACCACTCATTGGAAAGCTTAGGAGATAAGCTTTCCAATGGATCCAGACCCACATCTAAATTCATCAAAGAGCATCAGTAAAAATGTAGAACAATATTTTGGACCAGAAACTCAGGGTGCTGCATCAGCGTATTTTTGGGCCTATGGCCCATGTATCACTAGGGTTTAGTGGTGGCTCTCCCCTTGGGCGCCCCACTACCCCTGGCCGCCACTATATATGTGGCCGTCAGTCCTCTTCTATCCTTATGTTTTGTTGTGTTTTGGTAGACCCCATGTGTGTCCCTCCTCGTGTTCGCCTGTGTCGACAAGACCACCTGTGACGAGAAACAGAACCTCATCCCTGGTTTCATGATTTATCAATTATCATCTTGTTCTTGCTTGTTCTCGGTTGCAGCAGGTTCAAGGATCGATCGGGTTTCGACTTGGTTGATCGGTTCAGCGAGGTGACGTTGCGATTGCTTGGTTGCTGATTTTGTGGTTAGTAGCCGATACATCGACTTCGTTGTACACCAAACCGACATATCGTTCCTCATCAGAAGATCGGGCCGACCTAGTGCCTCCTCCTCCAGTCTTTACTCCAAGATATTTTACAGCGGTTGCTGAGCCTCGAGAGTGGTACTCTGATGACGATGGGTCTTCTTCCACTACTTCCTTTACATTGGCAAAGGCTTCACCAACTCCTGCTAGCACTTCCATGTGTCTGATGGCTCGACCTAATAGCGAGGTAAGCGATTCTGGTTCTGACTCAGATGTCGATGTTGAAGGCATGCGTGATTGCCTTAGGGAAGCTTGTGAGCACTATAAGAAAGAGACACTAAAGAATCTAGAGCTTGGTAAAACCTTAATTGCATTGCACTAAGTGTAAGAATCTTGCCACTAGATGTGATAGTTTATAATCTGAGCATGATATTTTGCTATACTCTAACCAAAACTTGTCATCTAAGGGCAATGTGCTAGAAGAAGAGCGCGATGCTTTGAATGAATCCCTAGATGATCTCATGAGTACATATCATGCGCTTAGGGCGAACCATGAGACACTTCTGGCTAAAAATGATGAGTTAGTTGCTTTACCTCTTGCTCAACCGGTTGATACTACACCTGTTGATGCTGTGGATGTTGCTTCTGCTATGCCTGTCACTTCTATTGCTATTGCACCTGTTGTTGACTTGACTCTTGCTTGTCTTGATGTTACCCATGATTGCAATGTGTTGGCTTCCACTTCTAGCGGTTCCTCTAGCAATGCATTAGTGTGTACACCTGATAATTATAAATTTGCACTCGCTGCTAGGGAGCTCGCCATTGAAAATGCTGAGTTGAAGTCTAAACTTGATAAGTTTGATAAGGGGCTTGGGAAGTGCAATGAGGGTAGCTTGGCCTTGGACAAGATGCTCAAGGAACAAAGAAAACACACCCAAAGGGGTGGCATGGGTTTTACCCTAGAGAAGCCAAAAGGGAGGAAAAAATCAAGTGTTCCTCGAGCATCTACCATGAGGCAAAGTTACTATCACGCCCACCCTAAGAAGATGAAGAATCAAACTCAGAATAGGCCTGATAATAACTTGCACAATAGCAACACTGCTTCTAGGATGCACAATGGGCACAACACATGGCAAGGACATGCTAGGTACTATAACTCTCTCCCACATGGCAACCTCAAATGCGCTACAACACCTGGCATGCTCCTAGGTACAACACTTGGCATTTACCTAGGCAAAACTTTTTGAATGGCACTCCTAGGCGTAACAATGGTAGGACAAATCCTCCTAAGAACCAAAACCGCAACACTCCCAATCACACACAGCCAAGATTCTCAAGAGCACATGCTGAGCTGTATGATCACTACCTGCTAAAGAAAAATTCACAAGGTAGAGTGACTGCTAGATTTGTTGGGCTCAAGGCTGAGAATGAGCAAAAGACACATGTTTGGGGGGCCAGGTCATTGATTGATCGGTTTCCTCCTATTGCTTCTAGTTTGAAGGCTAACCCTCGGGGACCTCCTGTATAGGTCCCTGAGTCACATAAGTGATCTTTTCTCATGACAGGTGAACTACTGGAGTGGAGGGTGCCATTAGATCATCGATAGCGGGTGCACCCAACACATGACCGGCAGCCCCCGATTGTTCACCTCAATAGGTGAGGAAGGCAAAATTCCCCCAAGGTCACCTTTGGAGATGGAAGCAAGAGCAAGGTTCTTGGAGTTGGAAAGGTAGCAATTTTTTTAGATCTTTCAATTGATAATGTGCTACCAGTGAAAACTCTGAGCTATAATCTCCTCTCTGTTGCCCAAATATGTGATTTGGGGTTCCATTGTAATTTCTCACCTGAGGGCTTGTTGGTTTTGGACAAAAATAAAAAACTTGTGTTCAAGTGTTTTCGGTTTGAAAACTTGGTTCTTGTGAATTTTAATGAGCCTGCTGCATCTGTCTTGACTTGCCTTGTTGTCAAAGTCTCTCTAGGTTGGCTTTGGCATTGACGTCTTGGACATGTCGGCATGGCAAATTTGAAGGAAGTTTTCAAAAACGAGTTAGTTCTTGAGGTGCAAGATGTGACATTCGAAAAAGACAAACTTTGCGGTGCCTGTCAGACCAGCAAGCAAGTGGTAAGCTCACACCCTGTCAAGAATGTCATGTCTATATCTCGACCTCTCGAGCTTATACACATGGATCTTTTTGGGCCAACAACATATGTGAGTATCGGGGAAATCTCTATTGCTTGGTCATTGTTGATGACTTCTTCCGATACACTTGGATTTTCTTTCTACCTAACAAAACTCCAACTGGAGATGTTTTCAAAAAGTTTGTAAAGAAAGTCCAAAATGCTTTTGATTGTACCCTCAAGAAGGTCAGAAGTGACAATGGAACGGAGTTCACTAACACTTCAGTTGAGTTGTCATGTGATGAGTTAGGCATTGATCACCAGTTCTCTGCTACCTACACTCCTCAGCTAAATGGGCTGGTTGAGAGAAAGAACAGAACGCTCATTGAGGTGGCAAGGACAATGTTAGATGAATACAGGACTTCACATCTGTTCTGACTGAAGCAGTGAACACAGCCTGTCACTGCATCAACATGCTGTATCTTCACAAGCTCCTGAAGAAGACATCCTATGAGCTACTTGTGTGAAGACGACCCAATGTCTCCTACTTTAGGGTATTTGGCTGTAAGGTCTACATCAAGAAGAAGCGGAAGCACTTGGGCAAGTTTTAGAGCAGATGTGACACTGGGATCTTTCTTAGTTACTCAGCTAGGGGATCATCTTTCAGAGTGTACAATGAGTCCAGTGGATTGATTGAGGATAGTTGCGACGTCAAGTTTGACGAGTCAAATGGAAGCCAAGGAGAGCATGAGAACTTGGATGATATAGATGGTGAGTAGTTGGCAAAGGCAGTAGAGGAGATACCGGCTGGCTATGTGAGGCCTGCTGATGTTTCAAAAGAGAGTGAGACAGTTCAACCACCTCCAACACCTGAGCCAGTGCCAGATTCAGGGGGAGCTTTGTCTCAAGATAGCTCAAGTGTGGAGCAAATTTCAGAGGCAGAGACAGCTTGTGAGCCAGATGCACAGTCAGTCGAGCTACCACCTCAGTTGATCAAGACCCATCACACCATTGCTCGTGATTATCCAGTTGATCAAGTGATTGGAGACTTTACTCAAGGTGTGCAAACAAGGTCAAGGACAACCAGCGTTAGTGAGGTCGTTGTTTTGGCAAAATTCTGTGAGCACACGGCGTTTGTGTCTGACCTTAAGCCAAAGAAAGTGGAAGAGGCACTGAGTGACCCAGATTGGATCAATGCGATGCATGAGGAGATGAACAATTTTGAGAGGAACCAAGTCTGGACGCTGTTTGAGAGGCCAAAGGACCACAATGTGATGGACACCAAGTGGGTATTCAAGAACAAGCAAGATGAGCTTGGAGTGGTGGTGCGCAACAAGGCTAGACTTGTGGCTCAGGGCTTCACACAGATCGAGGGAGTAGATTGTGGAGACACCTATGCTCCAGTAGCACGTTTAGATGCTATCAGACTGCTTGTGGCATTTGCAACATGTCACAACATTGTGCTTATGCAGATGGACGTGAAGAGTGCATTCCTGAACGGCTACATTGGGGAATTGGTGTATGTTGAACAACCTCCAGGCTTCGAGGACCCACAACATCCCGATCATGTGTACAAATTATCGAAGGCTTTGTAAAGCAAGCACCCAGGGCATGGTATGAAAGGTTAAGGGACTTTCTTATTGGCAAGGGATTCACGATTGGAAGGGTCGACACGACTTTATTCACTAAGGTCGTGGATGGAGATCTGTTTCTATGGCAGGTCTATGTAGATGACATCATCTTCGGTAACAAAAATGAGTCCTTGGTCACAAAGTTCAGCGACATGATGAGCAAGGAGTTCGAGATGTCGATGATGGGTGAATTGAACTTTTTCTTGGAATTTCAAATCAAGCAACTCAAGACCGGGACATTGGACATTCATATGCCAGGAGAAGTACATTCACGACCTGCTCAAACGCTTCAACATGAGTGACTGCAAGCCAATCCGGACACCAATGGGGACGAACTACCACCTCGACCTCGACAAAGGAGGTAAACATGTCGACCAAAAGCTTTATCGTTCTATGATTGATGCTTTACTCGATTTGACTGCATCTAGGCCAGACATCATGTTTAGTGTGTGCATGTGCGCTACATTTCAAGCCTCCCCTAGAGAAATGCATATGACTGCTGTGAAACAAATCTTTCGATACCTGAAACACACACCTAGCTTAGGCCTTTGGTTTCCGATGGGTGCACGTTTTGAGATCATAGGCTATTCTGACTCAGATTATACCTGATGCAAGATCGATCGCAAGAGCACTTTCGGGAATGTCACTTCTTAGGTAGGTGTCTTGTGTTATGGGCGTCAAAGAAACAGAACTCCGTGGTGCTATCTACTGCTGAGGCTGAGTATATAGCGACAGGGAGTTGCTGTGCATAACTTTTTTACTTGGCACAATCACTGTTTGACTTTGGGCTTAAACTTGACCATGTGGCTCTCCTATGCGACAACGAGAGTGCGGTGAAGATAGCGTGCAACCCGGTCCAACACTCACGAACCAAGCACATTGATGTCCGTCACCATTTCCTTCCAGACCATGTGGCGAAGGGCGACATTGTGTTTGAACACGTGCGGACGGAGGACCAGCTTCCCGACATCTTTACCATGCCACTCGATGAGGCACGATTCTGCAAATTGAGAAATGAGTTGAGCATTTTAGATAAGTCAAACATTGTTTGAGTCGGTCTTGTGGCTATGTAATTCATTGCAAATCTTTTGAAGCCAATTTGAGCTTTTAGACGCTTTGCTTGTTATACTTGATGTCATTAACTGCCTAGATGTTCATCACACGATTTTAATAGCTATAACATATGTTTACCTTGTCACTAGCTCAACTTATGCTTAACTCAATATATTATGCAATTGGAAGCCATGAGCAAGTGTTAGGGGGGCTATAGTTTTTAGTCTTATTTGATTGCTCTAAACTCTTTGGTTGACCATGTGCTTCTAAGTCAAGATTGTGTTCTTCCATTTTACAGATGCCTTTACTTCGCTAAATTGAGCAATTTTGAGAAAATGTTGAGCCAAATTTGCAAAATGTGCTATTCAAAATGTCGTGCCGGTCGAGTGGAGCTCATCAAACTTTGCAGATCTATCTATCCGAGAAGGCGCTCAAACAGCCTGGGAATACCACCAGAACGAGGTGACACAATGAGCGACATACCCCTCAAAGGAAGAATTGCTGACAGCCGTGAAGATTTGGGCATTATCACTTATGAGAGAATTCAGGGTTATGAAGTCTAGCCGAAGTATGTACGATGTGATGTGTGTTGTCCCTGATTGTCCTTGGCGTGTGCATGCCTTTAAAGGAAAGTGGGTGGAATACTGGATTTGTTCAATAGTGAGGGAGCATAATTGTACGGTGTCTGAGGTAAGACAGAAGCACAGAAATCTAACATCGACAATGGTAGCACAGATAATGCAGAATCAAATAGCAAAGAACATGAACTACGAGTCTCGGTCTATCATTCGAGCCATGGAGGAACAATTTCAGTACACCATTCCGTATGCAACTGCTTGGACGGCAAAGCAAAAGGCATTAGAGATGAGGTTTGGGATATATGAAGCATCTTATGCAAATATGTCATCCCTGTTGGCGGCCATAGCTAGGAGGAATGTGGGGACATATTATGATTACAAAGAGGTGGAGGCAGAGGGCGATGATATTGTGAAGTTCGTTCTGCAGTGGGTTTTCTTTGCTTTGGGGCAGTGCATCAGGGGATTTTAAAATTATCCTCCAGTTCTATGTGTTGACGGAACATTCCTAACTAGCAAGTATAAGGGCCAAATCCTGACTGCAATTGCCGTTGACGGCAACAACTAGATTCTGCCGGTGGCATTTGTTTTTGTGGAAGGTGAGAATACTGAGAGCCGGTACTGGTTCTTAGAGAGGGTGAAACACACGGTTGTTGTTGACAGAGCAGATGTTTGTGTCATTCATGACAGACATCTTGGATTGTTGGCGGCGATCAAAGAAATTAAGTTTGGGTCTGACTATCGAGCTGCTCAGTGGCCGGACATTCATACCGGTGGTGCATGAGACACATGGGTGCGAATTTCTTTAGCCAATTCAAGAGTAAGCACTTAATGAATCTGTTTAAGCGGCTGTGTAAGCAAAATCAGCAGCGTAAGTTCAATCGGCTGTGGCAGACGTTGGACGAGCTGACCACGAAGCATACCAGGGAGGCTTGGAACGTGAGAAACAGAAGAATTACAAACTTTTCAGAATGGATTGAAGACTGCCCGAAAGAGAAGTGGGCATTGCTGTATGATTCAGAAGGCAGTAGATACGGAATCATGACGACAAACTTGACGGAGGTATACAACTGGGTCATGAGAGGGACCAGGGCACTGCCGCTCGTAGCAATTGTCGAGGGGATTCTGCACCGAACATGCAAATATTCATGGACCGGTATCGAGCAGCCTCAACTGCCATGTCTGGCAATCAGTTGTTTTTTTCTGGGGTTGTCACAAAGTACATTTTTTAAAAGGTTAAGAAGGCACAGCTACACTCACCTCATGCAATGGGTACCGACGAGTTGAGGTATGAAGTTCGCTGCATGGATAGGGCTCGTCTTGGGCGCAAACGTCAGAAGAACAGACATGAGTGTATTCATGCTGATGAGCAATGCAAGTGCTCGTGTCGTAAGCCGAAACTGTTACATAAGCCTTACTCTCATGTACTTGCAGCGGCATCGATGACAAATCAGTCAACCTACAATTATATTTCGCAGTATTACAGGAAGGAAGCTATACTGCACACTAGGCATGCCGAGATATATGGGTACGGTATCTATGGGTCATTCACTGATCCACCGGATAGGAACATGCTGAAATGCAACTTAGGACGCCGAGTGCATCGACGTATTCGAAATGACATGGATCAGTCCGAGGCAGGGCGTCCCGTGAAGATATACAGCAGGTGCATTGCGGTCGGTCACACGTACGTCAACTGTAAGAATCCCAGTGGTGGAATATACGATTTCGAGGCTAGACCTTCAGGGTCAGCACACGACGGTCGACGTCCTTTCCGTTGACTGGACATGTAATGTAATGCGGTGAAATTTGTAATATTTATATTCGTGGATGTCATGTAATAACGACATAACATTTCACTTGTACTTCGTACCATGTATTGTAATAATGCTATATTCGTCGCATACATGTACTATATACGATGAGGAATCTTTGCCATATTAATATTTATGTTATCTGTATTTTGAAGTATGGTAATCCGTAATTTCTTTTTACATTGATCCGTACGTTGCTGCAAAAGATTTTATTAATATGTACATTGCAGGTGCTTCAGCATGGCGGACAAGGGTGGCGGACAGCAGGCCGATCGCCTTTTGGATCCCTCTGTGGACCTAAGGCATCGGTCGCGCAGGAGTGCCGTTGAGGGACGTCAGCTCCCAGCCTTTCGTCCTAGAGTACCGATGGGGCTGCTGACTGTCGACGCCCGCTGGGTTAACAGGTGAGGACAAAAAATTGTATATTCCTTAATGAAAGATTACGATATCTTATTTATTATGGACATGCAGGTTACGCCTTGCCGGTTTGCTCCCAGTGTGTCGGATGCTGGAGGCGACAGCCCTCGAGGAGCGACAGCTCGTTCCGCGTCGGCTTCGGCAGACGCGATTCTGCTTCGACCGGTCTCTGCTTGCAGCTCTCGTCGACCGGTGGAGGCCAGAGACCCACACCTTCCACCTGCCCTGTGGTGAGGTCGCCCCCACCCTGCAGGATGTGTCCTATATACTAGGACTTCCTTGTGCGGGTGACCCAGTGGTGGCTGTGGACGTGTCGCCACTTTGGCGGGCTGAGCTGATGGCCCGGTACGCCAATATCCAGCGGCGACCGGGTTCCCTGAACTACAGGCCCATTTCAAATTCGGAGACTCATGGGCCAAATGACTCCCACCAATTATCAGAAATGAAAGGGCGTGAGGAAGGACCCCAGCTTGCCATGGTGTAGTTGAGTTTCTGCGGTTCGAAACTTACGGAGGCATGGTATTTATAGATGAAATTGGTACCACACTGACACTGTTCGAAGCGATGAATGTTAAATAATTTTTACGACAATAATTCACGTTTACTGTCCGTGAAATTGACCAGTCGGTGGTTCTCCACGCATGGTTCTCCAAACGGTGCTTAATCCCACCCCTTTCTCTCTCCGTCGGTGCAAACATGTCCTTCCGCGTGTCCTATCTCTCTCCGTCAGTGGACACTGCAGCCGAAATCGACGTGACAGCACTTGTGCAACAGGATGCAACATGACTGAATCGTACTGTTTCACCAAGCGATGTGACAGCACAAAGAGGCAAAAGCTGCTCACATAGTGTTTGCACACAGTGTTTCAAAAGCAGCTCCTCGCCCACGCCCTGCTACGAATCTGATGTCAATTTCCTTTAAATAGCGCACCCGGTGCCCACGAATCTCGCACCACACTAACACCCGTAGCACATATCTTGTTTTGAAACACTCGTCACTAGCACAAGAACTGTATCTTCAATCGTTTCGGAGGTGGTCTCTTATTTCAATCCGTTTAATTGTAACTATATTTTTTGATTTTATTATGTTCAACCTACTTATATATGTGTTCTATGTGTTTTATCGGTCTCTTTATGTGTAGTACATGGATAACGTGCATACTACTACTCGTCCATTTGTGCCACCTAGATGGTGGCTTTCATATGGCCTAGGAGTTCAAGCACACGCACCCTCTGAAGATTTGCCGATCGTATCGAGAGCTCACTACAACACAAATCTTACGATGCTTAGAGATCCGGAGTTCTATAGAGGATGGCCGAAGTGCCTCCACGGGGTCGACACGATCGTGCAGATTTTTGATCGTGTTGCAGATGGTTTTACAGGGCGTAGGTTTTACAGATGTGCAATGTTTGAGGTACGTTTACCATCAAAAATAATCTTATTACGTTACAAAAAGGTTATTGAGAATATACTCGAATGTTCGCAGGCACAGGATTGTGCCTTCACGAAATGGATGGATGATCCATAACCGATGGCAGCATCGACATACATAGACTATCTGCACAACAGAATACAACAGTTAGAGCGCAGAGTAAATGGTCTACTGAGTGTGCAAGAGTGAGAGTCGGAGCGAACACGATTAGTTCTTGATCCACAATTTGAGGTGAACCCTCCATGCACCAATTATACATGTCTTTGTGGATGTAACTACCCCGACAGTCCGATCGAACTAGTGCGCTACAGGCCAAATAAATTTCGGAGGGAGTACGGGCACATCGAAGACCCAGACTTCGTACAAAATCACTCATGCAGTACTCGGTGGTGGATTTGTCCATGTCATTTTTCAGATCAACTGCCTTAAACGCACGTGTACTTGTATTCCGATCGAAATCAGAAAAAACAAAGTGTCATTTTACCTGCTGCTTCCCTTTTTATAGCCGAGCGTGTGTCAATTAAATTATCAAAAATCATCTAATTAATTCATCCCTAATGAGCAATTTATTACCAAAACGCATTACGACAAATATCTACTTGCGAGTGTGGCAGGTAGGAAGTGATGGCGCGGCAGTGCGAGCACCTGTAGGAATCCAAAGTGAGATATATATGGCAGGTAGGAAGTGAAGCCGCAGCAGTGTGAGCATGTAGCAGTGTCAACGGGCGCCTGGCGGCTATTTTTTTAATTTTATTAAACAAGAAATTATTTTTTTATTTTTGAATTAAATTAAAGCTAGTACAGTAAAAAAATTCCCAGCGCGCCGTTCCATCGCCCTCCGTCGGTGCGCATCGCCGTCCCCGCGACTCCGCGAGTGTGAGCTTGTGTTTATGCATCGTTTGTTTGCTCTTGCCTGCAAGGTTAGAGGCCGTACTGTGTGTGTAGTGTGTTTATGCTTCGTTTATACTGTTCGTATAAAGTACGTACTGGGGTGGTCTTGATCAGCAGTGGGCAACTGGGCATCAACAACAGCGGGAGGTTGTTGATTACTAGCTAGAAATATTCATTGTTTTTTTGGAATGACCTGTATACCTGGTGCAGCACATGTTTCACAGCGAAGCAGTGTGATAAATCAGTAAGAATATGTTCCTTTTCTCGTTGTGCAAGTGTTATCTCCCTCTCAAATTCTCCAGGATAGTAATTAGAAATGTTTATTTCAGTGTTAATTTCTATCCATTACATAAGATTTATTTATCATTTCTGTTCTCTCTCCATGAGGTTTAAGATTGTTGTAACATCCCATTTCAGCAAATCATGACCAAATTTAAGCTAAATATAAAATTTCAAATGCAAATGAAAATCATACTTCTCTCTTTCTCTTCTTTTGGGCATTCTACTGAACACCTTGCAGGCAACGCTCTCTTTCTCTCTCTCACCCTTTTCCACGTGGCCGCCTGCCCTGCTCTTCCTCTGTCTCTGCCGCACCGCGCCATTCGCAGGCGTGCTGCATGCCAGAACCTTGCCACTCCTCTCTGTAACGCCCAGCCACCGATCGGACGTCTATAACCTCGCTACGCTTTCCACCGACTCCCGTTGCGCGCTCATTGAAAAAACCACCAAAATTCCCCAAATCCTACCGAGCTCGGCTTCTTCAAATTGCATGGCGACACCGGAGCTCCCCGGCGACGTCTCTTTCGATCCATCGTCGACCTCCTTGTCCCTGGACCACACCAAGCCGTCTCCGGCTAATTTTCTTGCATTACGTATCCGGTTCCGAGGAAAGGTTAGGCGATACAGAGGAAGATCTTTCACTGGACCAAGGCGAGTTAACACTTACTCTTATAGATGTTTACCCATATTAGGGAAAGATCACGACTTTCCCTAGTGCGGACTTACATCAATATAATCATGTTCATTACCTAGTTTTTCCCAAACTATATTGTTTATTATCAAAGTGCATGCTTATTACCTACCGACTTGTTAAATCATTTTATAAATATACATGCCTGTGCTTGCATTATCCAGCCCTTATGACTGTCTTGATTGTCGTGTCCTTGTTAGCCCAATAATTGTCTGGTAACAACTTTAACCCTACCTAATGGGTAAAAACCTGCTTAGACTTGCTTAGGCAAACAAATCTTCTCGCGATTAGCCACAGAATGCTGGACCGATATTCATTCATTCATTTAAAAAGGTTATGATGTGACAGTTAGGGCTAATAGATGCTTGTTGGGCTGGGTGTTGTGTGTGGTTATAGCTATGTGGTGTGTTGGTCCGGTTTGGTTGGTTGGTCAGGATAGTTCATGCATGGTAAGGTTGATGACCGTGGAAGTAGAGATGAGTTGGCTGGTGAGTTGCCCTATGGATGATATCCTGATGGATGATTAAGGCACGAGATGCCTTGTGCTGAATTTAATCAGGGTTTACCCAGGAGGAGCATGAAAGAACACACGTAGCGGGGAGATCGTTGCCATCTAAGGGATGGTTCCAACACAACGCGTGGCCATTGTGCGGAGTATGGATTTCGGATCACCAGTTGTGAGCTCTGTGGAGGCCCTCTGGGACCACTCTCGATAGGGACCACACTTCCCTATGGTGACGCTAGGCTAGTGTGGGCTGGAAACCCTCCTAGGCCGAGGCGGGCATGCCATGGCAAGTTTGGTCCACAACGGGATTGCCAATCCCGGAAGGATAGCAGGTTATGGACTGGGGCAACATGAAGTTCGGTTTGGTTGGGATCAAGGTGAAGTATGTTTCTCGAGTTTGATTTGGTTACCTTAAGGTTGGTCGTCAAGGTCTGTCGGTTGGGAATTGGGTTGTGTGTTTTGGTTGTGTTTGTTACGGTGCTGAACTCCTCGTTGTTCATTAAAGGGACATAATACCTGGTGCTAGATAGGATCATTTAAACTTATCTTAAAAATTGGCTCTACGCAAATAAAATAACCTCTTTGCCAATCAAAGCCATCTATCAATAAGTCCACTAAGGGAAGTGTTAACTACCCAGCATTTGGATGACGCTAACCTGGCATACTTCCACTCTTTTAGATGAAGGTACAAAGAATGTTTTGTTTCGAGTGCCATGGAGATGATCTGGGCAGCGATGGTCATTACGTGGTTTAGGGTTTGCTCCAGTCGTCTGTAGGAATGCATAGCAATTGGAGGATTTTTCGGATGATCTTATATATATTCTGCCGACTCTGATGATTTTTCCTACCACAGTTGTATGGTCGCTTGGCTTATTTAATATTAAGCCTGCATCATGCAACCAGGTACATAATACCCCGAATAATGAAACGTATATCCGTATGATATTCGGCTATGTATTGCACGCACCAGAGTACTGATCCAGTGTCTAGTGCATGTGAACCGCGGCTCTCTGGTAAGTATAAAAATGAGGGCTGACAAAGCTGGTATCAGAGCCAGGCGACTACAGGAACACATAAACTTAGTGGCCATAGCAGAGGAATACTTTGTTCCTTACTTTGAAAAGTATAAAAACTCAAAAATTTCTACTTTTACCTACAAAGGCTTAACACTCACCTTTATTTTATCATTATTCTTACCTAGTTTTAAAAACCATTGACCATGTAGAATGTAAAGCGAGCTAAATCAGCTAAGGGAGTTGTTACTCAATGCCCTTGACCAAGTGGAGGCCATGAAGACAACTGCTACCCAAGCAAGGTTGGTTGCACACCGAACAACTCCCCAGTAGGAAAAGGGAAAAAGGGAGTCACAACTTAAGCAAGCATTCACAGATAGACAAAACGGTAGTTGCTTCCGCTGCCATCAAGCTGGCCACTTCGCTGGCCGTTGTCCTACGAGGGCCCCCAAGAAGGCCAAGATCAACATCCCGCATAATCCTACTCACATCAGCAGGCCCCCTACCTCGGCACTCTCGCCAGAAAAAGTGGAGGTAAACTCAAAGCTGACACCTGACCAAGACAGCAACTTGGACACCCTTGTGGTGACACCACCTCCAACGACCATATGGGAATGCATTAGGTCTCCTGGTGGGTGCTTAGAGGCTGGAGCCCTGCGCTTCCGTATCCGCCGGCTGCATTAGTGAGATTCAGAATAGCTCCCAAAATAGGTCGACGATGTATCTTAGGGAACCGTAGACTATCCTAGTCCGTCACCATTTAGCACCCTCAGGTGGTTATGTGACCTAGTACAATACTAAGGTACTACTTTATTGTAAGGTGGTTCGCCATAGTAGTAGGGTGGCGAGTGTATCCAAAACGCTATCCCTATAGTAACTAATTTGCCTTTGTGCTGATATTTCCTTGTGATATTTCTTGAACATTGTTAAGCATGCATGCACTAGATTTATGAGATATTTAGTAGTGCGAATTATCACCTTAGTGGTGGTATAGAGGCAAGGGGTCAATCGCGACCATTCCGGAACAAACCAGGTCATGGCTGACACCTCAGCGGAAAAACCAATATATAAATCCCGTGATTCGGTCACCCATCCACAGACTTAAGCCAATGATTTGCGTTGAATCTAGACGGAACTGAATGGCCCTGGATACCCAGCTACCTTGGGGGCGGTACTTGTAATAATACGAGGAAACGAAAGATCTTTGATGCACCGAAGGAGTCTAAAGATAATGAATAATCAAGCCGAGCGGACGAACCGAGTGATAAGGACATGCCAACAAACTTTTGTTCCGAGGGACAAGGAGTCAAGGGACATAACTTGATGGAACCAACAGTTCATCCTACTTACCTCTTCTGGAGGACACCATAACGTGTCAAATCCTTGACGCCCGCAAACAATGTGCGATCTCGCTAAAGGAATGACCTAATAACCTGCATGTAAAATCAGTCAAAACCAAACAGCTATGACTACTTGGATAGTAACAAACCGTAGGGCTTCGGAACGAAAAAGGGAGGAGATCTCCATAGAAATGCATGTTTGGCTTTCCCCTGAACCAAGACGAATCGATTCCGTCAGAATCTGCATAGGATCGACTAAGGTCGTACCCTCCATACAGTGACACCCGTTTATAACGATGGTGAGGCGAGGAAACTTTATATAATAGGAATAATCAGACCCTAGTGGATGAACCAAAGAAAGGGATATGTTAACAGACTTTTATCCCAAAGGGTCGACAACCAAGGACCTGAATCTGAAGGAACCAGCCGGTTCTTCCTACTTCAAGGAAGTTATACTAGGTACCTATGATTAGAGAGCTCATGGTACCTTTATTTACCCTAAATAGGAGATTTGACCGGGAGTGCCAATCGAACGTTAAAGGTCTGTGCCCTAGGATTAGGAAGGGTGGTGACCCTATGTCGATTTGGCGTATAATACTAAATACCGAACAAATCTGAAACTCCTTTCGGAGCTTTGTACGAAACTAAGAGTAGAACCCTATGCCCATCAATGAACAGGCAAGGACCAATATGTTCGTAAATTTAAAGATCCCCATGGATCCATATATCCGATCGTCGCAAGGTCTCACCTGTTAGTTAGAGACTCGGTCTACTCATGCGTAACTCTACATGTTAGGCAACCAAAGGTAGCAACCATAGAGTATTTTGGCTCTCAGCTCTAACCTGCCTCACCCCAACAAAGGAAGACAAGTGACACAACAGTTGACCGTACCAACAGAACTCAGGGAGGTACGTCGGGTACCTTAGATTCGTAGCTTAAGAAATGGTGGGCCTATGTCCCACAACATCCCAGGATCGAAACCTGGCAAAGGATGTTTATAAGTTATTATAGACTCGTAACTTGTGAAAGAGTGGGCCTGTTTCCCACAAGGTCCCAGGATCGAAACATGGCAAGGATTCATAAGTTAACCTAATCAAGAAGCCGTCACATGAGAACCTCAGGGGTTACTCCGACAAAATTATCCTGAACTGTTCATGAACTAGGTACGCAATCTCGAGGTCGAAATTTTCTTTTAGGTGGGTGGGATTTGTAACATCACATTTTAAGGCTAGGAGGAAAAACATAAAATTTTCAGCAAATCATAACCAAATTTAAGCTAAATATAAAATTTCAAATGCAAATGAAAATCATACTTCTCTCTTTCTGTTCTTTTGGGCATTCTACCAAACACCTTGCAGGCAACACTCTCTTTCTCTCTCTCACCCATTTCCACATGGCCGCCTGCCCTGCTCTGCTCTACCTCTGTCTCTGCCGCGCCGCTCGCGCCATTCTCTCCGCGCCGCGCCGCACCGCGCCGTTCACTGTCGCGCTGCACGCCAAAACCTCGCCACTCCTCTGTGACGTCCAGCCACAGCTCGGACGTCTATAATGTCGCTACGCTTTCCCCCGACTCCCATTGCGCGCTCATTGAAAAAACCCCAAAATTCCCCAAATCCTACGGAGCTCGGCTTCTTCAAATTGCACGGCGACACCGGAGCTCGCCGGCGATGTCTCTCTCGATCCGTCGTCGACCTCCTCGTCACTGTACCACACCAAGCCATCTCCGGCTAATTTTCTTGCATTACGAAACCGGTTCCGAGGAATGGTTCAGCGATACCGAGGAAGATCTTCCACTAGACCAAGGCAAGTTAACACTTACTCTTATAGATGTTTACCCGTATTAGGGAAAGATCGCGACTTTCCCTAGTGCGGACTAACATCGATACAATCATGTTCATTACCTAGTTTTTCCCAAACTATATTGTTTATTATTAATGTGCATCCTGATAACGTACCTACTTGTTAAATCATGTTATAAATATACATGCCTGTCCTTGCATTATATAGCCCTTATGACTGTATTGATTGTCATGTCCTTGTTAGCCCAATAATAGTCTGTTAACAACTTTAACCCTACCTAATGGGTAAAAACATGCTTAGACATGCTTAGGCTTAAACAAATCTTCTAGCGATTAGCCACGGAACGCTGGACCGATATTCACCGGTCATTCATTCATTCATTTAAAAAGGTTATGACATGTGACAGAGGGCTAATTGATGCTTGTTGGGCTGGGTGTTGTGTGTGGTTATAGCTATGTGGTGTGTTGGTCCGGTTTGGTTGGTTGGTTGGGATAGTTCATGCATGGTAAGATTGATGACCGTGGAAGTAGAGATGAATTGGCCGGTGAGTTGTCCCATGGATGACATCCTGATGGCTCATTAAGGCACGAGATGCCTTGTGCTGGGTTTAGCCAGGGTTTACCCAGGAGAAGCGCAGAAGAACACGCGTAGCAGGGAGATCGCTGCCATCTGAGGGATGGTTTTAACACAACACGTGGCCATCGCGTGGAGTACGGGTTTCGGATCGCCAGTTGTGAGCGCTCTGTAGAGGCCCTCTGGGACCACTATCGATAGGGACCGGCATTGGTCATCACCGAGGGTGATAAATGGCTACACTTCCCCAGGGTGACGCTAGGCTAGTGTGGGCTGGCAAAAGGCCACACTTCCCCAGGGTGACGCTAGGCTAGTGTGGGTGACGCTAGGCTAGTGTGGGCTGGCAAAATGCCACACTTCCCCAGGGTGACGCTAGGCTAGTGTGGGCTAGCAACCCTCTTAGGCCGAGATGGGCATGCCATAGCAAGTGTGGTCCACAACGGGATTGCCAATCCCAGAAGGATGGTAGGTTATGGATTGGGCCAGTATGAAGTTCGGTTTGCTTGGGATCAAGGTGAAGTATGTTTGTCGAGTTTGAGTTGGTTACTTTAAGGTTGGTCGTCAAAGTCTGTCGGTTGGGAATTGGGTTGTGTGTTTTGGTTGTGTTTGTTACGGTGCTGATCTCCTCGTTGTTTATTAAAGGAACATAATACCTGGTGCTAGATAGGGTTATATAAACTTATCTTAAAAACTGGCTCTATGCAAATAAAATAACCTCTTTCCCCAATCAAAGCCATATATCACTAAGTGCACTAAGGAAAGTGTTAACTGGCCAGTGTTTGGATGACGCTGACCTCGCATACTTTCACTCTTTTAGATGAAGGTACAGAGAAGGTTTTGTTCGAGTGCCATGAAGATGATCTGGGCTGCGATGGTCATTACTCGGTGGGGTGCTATTCTTTGCCTATTTTTTTAAAAATATATTATTCTCCATACAGCAATTCTCATTATACATGACATGATGCAATAAATATAGCACATCCAAAAGATAAATAGATCATCCAAAAACTAGATAGTACATCCAAAAGATAGATAGCACATCCAAAAGATAGATAGCACATCCAAAAGATAGATAGCGTACATTACTTAAAATATCATTTATCCAAAAGACGTGCACATCCAACTAACATATATAGTCTTTGCACCATATCGTCTGTTCAAAATATAGCATATCATCCCACTGACATAGAAACATTCTAGCGTGCATATTTAAGAGCTAGTATAGATTATAAGACCATTTCAAGTGTTTTGGTCACCAAAAGAGAGAACACATTCATTTATACAAGCACACGCATACACAAAAGACTATTTCGGAGACCTCCAGTAGTCAATAATCCACTTCCAATTACTTTCCTTTACTCTATCATCCCTCTTTGCCATAAGTTCCTCATTGCTCAAGGTGTCATCGAAATACTTGCTCTTTAGGTCATATTTAAATTCCTTCCATTTTTTATGATGATTCTATGACATAATCATAAGCAGCATCATCCACCTCAAAAAAATGTCTGTTTTAATATAAACATAAGTGAGTTACTTGGCATTTATAATTCAGTCCAAACTACTAAGAATTTATACTATACATAAAAGTAATATCCCTCCCAAATGCAAGTATAGAATTATAATACCTTAACTTTAGCCCAAACCTCTCTCTTCTTGTCAAGATTAACCAGTCTCCAATCATCATAAGCAACAGGAATAAGATTTCTCACCATTGTTCCAATGAAATTACCAAATTCTTTACTATATTGACCAACATGATGCCCATATTCATTGAGTTCTATTTTCCTTTTTGACAAACCTGCACTTGAATATATGTTGTGCTTTAACGTGATGCCCCTCCCTTTCCTTTTTTTTTGGCTGCCTATCATTTAGACCTGCATATGAAAAAACATAGTGAGATTATACATAAAATGCAGATGATGTAATGCTTCACATCAACATGACAAAACTAACCTTCCATGCCATTTGGGTGCTCCTCATCTTGGCATTCAATGTCTTCTCTAGCAACATCCTCTTCACTATCATGACTTACTCTTCCCCTTGATCGCAAAACAGGACCTTCATATGCAACATCACGTGCACTTGGAGTTGCCTACAAAAAAGATATGTTATGGATTTATTAAACCGCCAAACAAAAACACATATAGAGATGACTAATAAGACAACCTTTGTCGCCTTGTTGACACGATGTGATGTGTTTGCTTCAGACCCTATAGCAACTTTCATTGAAGGAATATTAAGAGATTGCAAGAACTCTTTGTTTTTTGCAATGTTTGCATCTCTTTGAAGCTATATGCGTTGCTATCTCCATCAGTAGCCTTTTCTCTTCCGTTTAACATTTTTTCTCCTAAAGCATGGCACAAATTAAACATTAGAAATTATTAGTAAATAAGAAACAGTAATGAATACACGTGCACAAGTCTTACTTTGTAGGTTGGTTTGCAGCAACCCTTATTCCATCTATATCAACTCTAACACGATCAATACGTCCTGTGAAAACTATCGCTTGTGCATTTGTATACAAATCTGGCAAGCAATTGCCAACTTCGTTATAATAGTTTACATTCTCATTTATATTTTCATTTTCTGTTTCCTGCATGTCATACAAGTCACGTTGTTTTGACTTAACAACAGCAAACCATTCGGTCTCAATGGGATCTTTGACATAGTAAACTTGAGTGGCTTTGTGAAGCTAAAATAAAAGTTTCATCTAATATTGAGTTGCCGGTATTGAATAAATGCTTGAATTTAATGGTGGTAACCTCAAATTTATCAGTTTTCACTCATTTGTTTTGTATGCGATTGTCTACCCAATCACATTTCAACAACACTACACTTTCTTCATACTGATAGTCCAACTCAACAATTTCTTTTATAATGCCATAATATGTCTTATCTTCGGCCACCACCTGATCACCGTTTCTTCCTTTCAAACTCGTTGTCTTTGCAACAAGAGCTACGCACTACATTGAACCGGCCTACCCTCGTCATATGATATTGTATGAAATTTTTTTCCATTTATAATATAGCTATCACATGTTCGTGCAACAATGTTTTGCTCGCTAGCTAAAAGTTTTATCTCTTCCGATATTTCCTCACCAGCTATTTCCACCTGCAAATATTGAATAACTCCCTTAAAATTAATTTAAATTCAACGTCAAATTAAAAGGTGGGCCATGTAATACACCTACTTACATTTGACTTGAACCACTCATGCATGGAAGGTTTCATGGTGCAAACGGTTCATGTCTCGCTGATTTCGACCAACTAGGCAAAGATAGTCAAGATGCTTGCTGCAAATAATGGTCACCTTAATGCTTGATATATATTAAAATTATATAGAGTGAAAGTAAATTGCACACTTACTTTAGGTACGGTTCTATGTGGTTGTAGTTGAATAAGACATATCTATGTGCTTGAACCCAAGATTTGTGATCTAGTGTCACGGTGCGCTTCCCAACTAATCCCCGACCAATATTGTTGTCAAAGAAAGTAGTGGTGTTTTTGATATCCGTTTGAGCAACAGCATCATTTCCTGCTTTTATGAGTAAATCTAGTCTCACCATGTAAATAGCGAGAAGAAAATATAAGGCTCTCATCAAACAAATAGCCTTGCGCAGTTGACCCTTCCGGATGACTTCTAATGCGGACATAACCTTTCAACCTCATCAAATACCTCTCCACAGGGTACATATTTCAAAAATGTATTGGACCAGCAACTCTTGCTTGGGCAGGAAGATGAACCATTAAGTGTACCATGAGATCAAAAAAAGATGGAAGGAATATAGTCTCCAGAAGACTCAAGGTCTCTGCTATTTCTAACTCTAGTGTCTCCATATCACTTGGACGAATCACCGGTGAATATATTTTCTTGAAAAAATTGCTTACACAAATCAATGCTGCACTAACTTTATATGGCAATATTTTTCTCAGACAAAGTGGAAGTAAATCTTGCATAATAATATGGTTGTCATGGCTGTTTAGCCCAATTAGCTTCTTCTCTTTCACTTGCACATTATGGTGTATATCGGATGCATAACCAAATGGAAACTTGACTCCTTTAAGTACTTCGCAAAATAACCTCTTCTCGGATGTGTCCAAGGTATAAGGTGCTGGAGGAAAAATAACTTCATCGTCTTTTGACTTCAATAGTGGTTGAACAGGATGAAGTTCTCTTCTAATGTCTAGGGATTGAAGATCCAAACGAGCATTCAAGTTATCCTTAGACATCCCATCTATGCCCAATAGTGTGTTAGTTATGTTATTACAAATATTCTTCTCTATATGAATTGGATCTAAATTATGTCTCAATAATAAATCCTTCTAGTATGATAGCTTAAAAAAAATAGATCTTCTTTTCCAAAGGATTAAATGCTCACCCTCCTTGTGTTTTCTCTTTTTTGCTTGTTTGTTTCCAGACACAACTTTCCCAAAAACTGTATGCATATTCTCTATCTGCAACAAAATCTCATCCCCTAAAAGTGGATTAGGCGCTGACTCAAGCTCAATTTTGCCATCAAATGAATCAGCATCATACCTAAAATCATGGTCTTTATCCAAAAAAGTACGATGTTCCTATAACAAGTCTTTTTACCATGTTTTAATCGTAGGGAACATGTATATGAGTGGCATTCAATGCATGCTACTTCACCGGATGTAGTACATCCAGCAACATAACCTAGACCAGGGTAATCAGAAATGGTCCATAATATGGCAGCACACAATTGGAAGTACTCACGATTCGATGCATCAAAAGTTCTCACACCATTAACAAACATATCTGTCATATCATCAATTAGTGGCTCAAGATAGACATCAAAATCACTACCGGGAGCATTTCGACCAGGAATTAATAATGACAGAATAAAATTTGTTTGCTTCATACACACCCAAGGTGGCAAGTTGTATGGAATCAAAATAACAGGCCAAATGCTATAGGAGACATTCATGGACCGAAAGGGGTTAAAACCATCCGTAGCCAACCCAAGCCTAATGTTGCGGCTATCTGAAGCAAACTCGGGATGCTTAAGATCAAAATCCTTCCAAAGAAGAGAATCAGCTGGATGTCTAAGTAAACCATCTTTAGTGCGCTCTTCATCATGCCATCTCATGTTTTTCGAAGTTTTAGAGCACGCAAAAAGCCTTTGAAATCTTCTTTTTACGGGAAAATAGCGAAGAACTTTCCATGAAACTTTATGAGGACATTTCCCATCTACATGTTTTTTTTCGGATTTCCATCTTGACTTTTCACATGTTGGACATACCTCCGCATTAG